>JAODTR010045820.1:0-13344 GCA_025399935.1 Amblyopsis rosae | reverse complement strand
TTGTCCCCCCCCCCCCCCCCCCCAATGTTCAAACAAAATCTACGTCCATGTGATCAAGACACACTCATTATGACTGAATATTGTTATTCACAGGTACTTTTCTATTAGCACATGATCACTTTTGCGGTGGCCAACATTCATTTTGTCCACCCCCCCACCCACACACACAGACGCCAAATGAGCGCTGAACTGTGAGACTAATGTCAATATTGTGCTCATGGACCAGTGGCTTCTATCCCTCTTGGGGATTGGTACTCCACCCCGTTTTTACCCTCCAATACACCGTGCATCCTCTCTCGTCTACCTTTTTCAGTTTTGTTTCAGTCAAATGTGAAACATAAGCTTTCCCCGGGTGATGAAGGACTTCTGAGCTACAGGTAGCTCAATAAGTGGACGTCTCTGGTCTAGAAGATAAACACTGTTATCCACTTGAATGGGCAACACATTGATAAATATATACAGTACTGTTAAAAACCTATGGTAAAAATGCATGTTGTGTTACAGTGTTGCTATCACAAACCTCTTATTATCTCATTATCTACAATCTCATTCATGTTAAAATGACATGCCAAATGTAGCCGCATCTTTCCCCGGCAGGCCTGTTCCTCTTTTCAAAGGGAGAAGTGCGCTGTGTTGGATAATCTTGCTGGGCTTCTTCCTTCCTGCCCAGAGCTAGATCAGGTGGTCGGGGAAGGCTGGTCTGTGATAGCAGCGACCAGAAATGCAATGATGCAACCGTCCGCTGTCCCTTGGCCCACTGACATGGACACAGTCCCGTCTGTGCTTAGGTCTTGCATCTGGACATGCAATAACTTTAAATGCCGCAATTTGTCTTTACAAAAAATTAAAAGCTTTTCAATTCATGCTGCTTTTATGCTGGCCAAATATGTATACTGTATATGTCAGCATACAGTATTGACATATACAGTAGGCGACAAAACATATTTCTCTGTTTTACAAAAATAAGTTTGTTTTTTAAGTTTAATGTATGTTTTTCCAATATGCAAATGGTCTAGGAGTAAAATTTTAAGAGCATATTTCACACACATTTAAATGTATCCAAATCACAATATCAGACAGAGGAAGGGTTATTTCAGTTGTGGTATTCGGAGGATGATGATAAAATAATAGTTAGTAGAGTAGACAAAAATAAAATAATAGTATAGTAGACAAAATCAAGACTAAACAATTGACCATATACAGTAATAACAAATATAAGTAATTACACATGAGGATTAAAACCAGAGAGGGTGAAACCTTAATGACCTCAAAGTCATTTAACAAACTGAATTCCTGTCAATGTGCACTTGTTTGAGTGAAACTGGAATACTGTAAAATCTTTAGTTGAATCATATCTGTGTACAAGGTCTATTATTGCAATATAGATCCATCATACAATAGGCAGATTTTCTACCTCTTTACTCCATGCTATAGTTAACCCATGAGAAATCTCCCAGAGGGCTAATGTGGGGACTGTGGGGACCTTGGTTTAGGAGAGACACGAACTGATAGTTATTAGAGGATGTGAACCTTGATCGCTGGCTAGCATAGGTGTGTGCACGTGTGTGTGTGCATGCATGTGTGTGTGAATGCTATTCCCCATATCCCAGGATGTGGGTTCATGTCCACCTGTTGCCCCAGCGAATGTGTTTTTCTGCTCCCTTCCAGTTCCTCTCTGGACATCTATTCTGATCTCAACCACAGTTCTAAACTGTGCTGCTCCTAGGAGACACCACACTAGGATGCTTGTGTAACACAACCCCTTCTAATGTTAAATCACAACCTCGCTGCCAGCTTCTTCTTTTCCTCTTGGGCCCGTCTACACAGCAGCATATAACTATTCTACTGCATGTATTGAATAGACACACGTTGTCCGTTGCACGAATGGTACAAGATGAACAAATATCGGCATATTGTGTTCTTTTCTTTTACCATTGATATCAGTTTTTCATATTTACCAGTGTGAGTATATCAGAGTATTCTGTGTCACAAGCAGGGCAACCATTGCACATGACAGATGTAGGTGCTGGAAGGTCAGTGCTGAGTTGGCAGCTTACTTCAGAGACAGCTTGACAGTGCTTAAAAAGAAGAACCTGTCGTCAGCATAAAAAGTGAAGGAATAAAGCAACACAAACAGCAATACACTGGAAGATTCCATGTATTTCTCTTTTTTACAGTATTTCTTAGAAGTGCTGTGTAAAATGGAAGTATTGGTTGAAGTAGGCGTAGTGTTTGTGGTGGCATTCGCCACACCAGTTGGAGATAAAACTATAACTTTTAAACAATACAGTAATACTCTATTTTATTATAATATCTGTAAAACGTTTGTTGGAGCAGGAGCACAGCTGTGTATGGTGTCAACACAATTCCTGTTTGTTGCATGTCTGATAGTTTATTGTGGGAAACCTCAGACACCACAGATACGAATTGCAACATGAACCAACCGACCGGTATCGCAGCGGTGGCTATGTTCCTTGTAATGTCCACAAATTATCTCTTGTCTTTACTAAGTGCTTTACTTAGTGTTATAAGTGCTGTATTTGTATTGAGAATTTCAAAAAGGGTGAATCGTATATTTGTCATACAACACCCGTTTACAGTGGACAGATAAAAGGATGAAAAAGTGAAGAAAAAAAAATTACCTGACCTGTTACAATTTCAAACTGTATTGAATTAATTACTATAAACAACACAGTAAAACAGTAAAATACAAAAAGTAATATATTAAATTATATTTGTAGAAAATAAAATGATAAATTCTAAATATATATTTTAGTAAAAACATTATAAAATATTTTTATTAACAGTGATTTACTCTCTTTGTGTAACAACAATGCCCTTGAGTTTGAGGAGTTCGAGTTTAGTTTATGTGATATAACAGCTAATTCACAGTAGGCAGTAGACTCTCAGACATCCTGTGAATTATTCAGTTCCTTTTCTGTAGATCTCATCACCTCATTAGCTAAACACATTGTAATACTTATGGCCCATCATGTTCATATGTGTACAATTAGCTCATTGATTGGCACATCGATATTTTCTATTAATGTGAAAATAATCTCATAATGACAGGGAATATATTGTTATCTATGTTAGCTATACCACAAAAACAGACTCAATGTGCTAGAATTGATTTTTTTCAAATGTTCTATTGTATTTAAAATCTATGCAAAAACAAAGTATATGCAAAACATAAACATTCTGCAATAACACAGCAATAATAAAACAATTTAGTAGAAAGATCTTTAATTAATAGGGAACTGAGAGTGTGGATCTCCAGTGCATGTGTGTGTGTGTGCGTGCCTAATTTATGCATATTGCTGGATTAACTACAGGAGTGTATTAAAATATTTTAGAAGCATGACCATAAGATATACAGTATGTGCTTCATAGCAGTACACTTTAATAGCATCACAATATGTTGTATATTAAATATACAGTAGGTTATAGTATTCACTTTAAACATTGTATACATTTATATTTCATGAAACTAAATAAACAGCTCAAATATTTTCTCAAAACTTTCACAGACAATTTTTTAAAGATATTTTTTGCCTTAAAACTATCCCACGGCCAACCAGGGTGTCCGTAATGAACAAATGAACACATTCATCCTTTTCCACGCAGTTGGCTGTCGTCCATGTTCCAGTTCTTTCTCTTGTAGTCTGTTACTCATCATAGGGGATGTCCCATTATTTCCCTGAGAATCATTGTTTTGGTTTCAAATAATGATATACTTTCATCACTCCAAATCTACTGTCCGAATACTAGTCATTCATATGATCACAATCTTATATCTGCTAGAGGAAGTTACCAACAGCAGTGAATGGCATGCACACCACACATGCCTTTATGTCGCATAACAAGCCGGCCTGAGCCACAAGCTATAGTTCGCTATGTTTTCTGGGTGAATGATCAGACCTTTCTTTAGAGTACTTGGTTACCTAAGTTCAGGAACCAAACCACTACTTTTATATGCCGAGCATATTCAAGAATAATAATAGACACATATATTCATGATTGTAAACTACACATATTATAACAACTAATACATGTTTGTTTTGATAACAATGGTCAAATATGCCAATAGATAAATCTGTTTCCATTCATCTGTTTAATTATACTACTACATATTAATTAACTAGAATTCTTCAGTTTCTGACAGTTGAATATCAAGGTGTCATTTCGTAGCCTCATTTAAATCCAAGCCATTACTGTAGCTGCAGGGGAGAAACCACACTCCATCCATGATATATGAAGTCCAGAGAAAATATGGATGTTTATTTAATTATTTAAAAAATAAATTAGTCTAAAACAGTATGTAATCAAAGATAGTAAAACCTATCTTTAGTTTATTTACATTACAAAATGTAGAAAAATAATAGAAATTCAGATACAGTTTCTGTTTAACATCAGATACAGTTTCTGTTTAACATCGTTGTTGACATCTTTTTGTTATGTTCATCTAAATGTCACTTCTATTATGCAAAATGATACAATACAAAACCCCCCTGAAATAACCAATTTTAAACATGAAACAACTGCAGCCCCCACAACATGTTTTTAAGTGATATGCACTTATACATACTATGTTCAGAGGTCCTTGGAAAAACAGTACAAACTGTTTATGTGTGTTCTAAATTAAATGGAGAAATTTGCAACATCATCCTCTTCAGCGTGAAGGCAAACCTTACAGCTCAAAAAACAAACTGTTTATGTTTGAAGCTTCCATTGCGCTGTACTGTATGCATTTATGTGAGCACTCAAAGTCCTTTCCACCCTGCTGGCAATTCAGGCTGTAATGGGCATGTTATCCCTGTAACAGGGTGTCCTCTGGGGGGCACTATAGCTGCATAGTTCCTGGTAGATTCGAGCCATCTGTTCATTCTCATCAGAGACATCCATGCTGGGGCTGTTGTAGGGCTGGGAGCGGCGCATATTCACAGCTTCCAACAGCTGCTGACAATTCACAGCTGTGATCTGAGACAGCGGTTCCAATGTGACAGACGGACAAAAATGCAGAAAGACAGACATGGGGACATAGATTAGTTCAACAAACCATTCCAGTCATGTCAAGGAATGTCCTTTGCATTGAAGTGGACATAAGTAACAAAGATGTTACACTCTGTCTCACCTGGACAAGTATGAGTTTATTCTTGGCAGCGCTGAGGTCATGGAGCTCCTCGCCAAAACAGAGTGTCACAGTAGGGTCAGGGGCAGGATACTGGCCTTCCTGGTACATCTGCAGGGCTGGAAGGCAAGCAAATATCGACATCTGAGTGTGTAGCACTGTTGTGTGGATTCAGATCAAGCCTGATCACATCAAGTCCCTAGCCTAGTGACTAAAACCATCCTGATGTGGCCAGATTCAGGGTAAGTCTGTCTGGACAACTTCAAATCATTACGCATCAGTACAACCCACAGACTCTGACCAATCAGCATGGCACTGGAAGCTACAGGCATAGTTGAGGTGTGTCGTTACTAGAGAGCGATGGTAAATGTGCTGCACTTTACAGGATTGGATCACATTCACACACCAATCAGCCAATCCGACCACCGGAAGCAGTTAGGGATAGGCGTCCCGCTCTAGGACACCTTGACACTTGGTGAGGAGTTAGGGGGGTTTCAAACCAGCAACTTCTGGATCACCTGATGTCTCGCTCTACCCACTGCGCCACTGTCATTCTTAGTCACAGACAATCACGGTCAGGTCATCCAATCACCTGCCAAGTTTTGTTTAGTTTCAATAGACGTCATCCCACCTGATTGTGCGTAAGAGCCATTCTGGTGACCCCATAGAGTAGCTCATATAGTCTGTGACGTGTATGCACAATGGGAGGGAAGGGTTGTGGAACCCACCTCATTTAACGGGACAGAATATGAAATATATAATCAAGGAAACATGGGGGGGCCTACCTTGTAGGAATCTGCTCGTGTCAAAAATCTTGACCACAGCGTCTCTCTCCAGCTTATACGCCGCGGTGCCATAGTGGGGTCCGGCGTCCCCCGGGCCGCTCCAGAACACGCGGCTTTGGCACAGCCTCTTGATGAAGATGCCCTCCCGGTTGGCGCGGACCAGCACGCCTCTCTCCAGGTGGCCCAGGAGCTTGCGGGTGACGTGGCGCTGGCGCTCGTACTCGATGACCTCGGCGGGAGGGAAGTGGACGCTCTGCATGGCGTCCGAGCTGTAGGCGTTGGCGTGCAGCAGACGCTGCTGGCCTGGGGAGATGCGGCAGCCCTCGGAGTGGCAGGCCAGCGTGTTGTTCACCAGCTTCCCCCCGTAGAAGAAGCTGATCATCATCTGGGAAAAGGCTGAAGGGAGGAGGACAATGTCACTTCTTGTTGTTACTAGGAATACAGACAAAAGGGAAGATATACTGTCCTTTTCATGCAGCTATTACACCAAATTTTATTTTGCACAATATTATAATAAATAAAATATACAGACTATTTACTTAGGAAATAGATGTACAGTATTAAGCCTAGTCCAAGACAAACAATAATGTTTAAAAGCTCTCCAATGATAAACAGTAAGCTTATAAGGTGGAGTCAGCTATCCTGGAGAAAGACTTGTATTTATACTTGATCAAAACAAAAACAACTTCACTTCCCTTCAATGCCATAGGCTGCTACATAAGAAGCCACGCCCCTCCCGTTGGACGTGCATTGCCAAGGCTGGGATAGTGTTGTGGTGCGCTTTGCATTGTGTTTGTGTTCCCATTTACGCAGCCAGGGTTGTGTAGAAACACCCGATTCATTTTCAGCGCACACATAGTATAACGGATAGCCAGCCTAAAGTGTATTAGCTTACAATTGATGACTCCACCTTTAATCCATGCCTGAGAAACTAAACCACAAAGGTTATATTTTTATAGTTAATGTAAAATCCCAATAACTACCTGAAGTGGCCACTGGTGAAGTCTCTTGTTGTAAGGGAAAGGCTGTAGATTAGAGAGGAAAGGGGATGAATAAATAAAACCTATATTGCCAACCTATGTAATAACTCACGGAGATCAGGAGACCTGTGGCCACACTGCCATGTTGTCAAGTTGTCACATCATCAAAAAAGTGGTATTTTCTGACACATTCACAAGATATAGTTGCTTTAGTCAGCAAAGTATAACAGGATGTTAGCCAATACTTGCACTGCTAGGTTCAACAGTCAAGTAAACATATTGAAACAGATTTAGACAGCACGTCTGCAGGATCAGAGTCTGTGGATAGTTGCAAAGAAGGAACTAACAGCATTCTATCTGACAGCCTATGAGAATACAAGGATTTCGCTCATATAGGGAAACAATAAAGTTAATGTGGTCAGTGTTTTGAGGTTAATGGGGGTCTCTTACCACTGACACTGCCTTGTGACCAGTATTCTGGGCTGGCCTGGATGCTACAGACTTCCTCATGAGGGGAGTGGATGATGGATGGGTAGTCATCACTGGATGTCTGCATTCAAAAAGACAACTCAACTGTCATTTCAATGTCACACTACATTACAAGTTTGAATAACATAATAGGAAAAGGTTTTACATAGAGCTCACCAGAACCAATTTTATAAAGGTATAATAAGTAGGATTGTCACTTCGACAGAGATAAGGTGTATGACCAAATAGGTCTGAAGATTAATGTTTGTGAAGTTAATTCAGACATCTTATTTGTTTAGTGTCAGTCTATCTTAATATACCCTTAGAATAGTGTGAAAAGAAAACATTAAAAGGGTACTATATAGATAAGATCATACAGGAAATGAGCAGAAAACAAGCTTTTAAAATAGGTCAAATGAAGGCGTTAATCTCACCTCTTTAATTAGCTCCCCTCTCTCTGTAGGGCTACAGTCGATATCTGTGATGTCACCAGAACTAATGGTCATAGGCATTGCTATGCTTTTACCAACTGAAGGCAAAAGCAAATGGCAGTTAAACACTGTGCATAGAAGTAGAAACAACACTGTATGGTACATTCAAATGTTTATTTTATTTAGGGCGTACTCACACTTGGCCCAGTTAAACCGTGCCCGAGCTCGTTTGACCCCAAAGTCCGGGTAATTTGACTACTGTGCATGGGCACGTGGCCCACTTTAAAGAGGTGGTCCAGGGAATGGTTTCGTTGGACTCGGGTGCGGTATGTACCAGTGTGATCGCAAACGTGCCCGAGGACGGAACTGAAGTCATCGACGAGACAGTTGTTTCATTACAAACAGCATGGCGGCAAAGGGAACACTTTGGTCTACGGCAGAAGTGCAATGCTATTTGGAAATTTGGGCAGATGAGAGTATTCAGGAGCAACTGAATACAACACACAAGAACTATCTACTTACTCGCCTCAAAGCCTCAAAGAACCATATGAGCAGTGTCGGCAAAAGCTGACAAAACTGCGTGCTCAGTGTCTGAAGGTACGGGATGCACTCCGTAAATCTGGTAGCTCGTCGGACATCAAGGACATATACCAATGGAACGATTATGTGGACAAAAGAATTGGCCTGAAACAAAGTAGCCAACCTAACGTTTTGGAGTAAGCATGCCCTGGCCCTGAATGTTAACTGCAGTGTGAGTGCAGGCCAGTGGGGGGATGGGGGGCAATTGTGCTGGGCACGGTTCAAGGCAACTATAGGCCAAGCGTGAGTCACCAAACAATGTCATGCTTAAATGCCAGTATTGCTGATAATATCTCAAGTTTTCACACTTGTAAAAAGTCAACATTCAGAATAGTAATTGCAAGTAGCATACGTCACCCTTCTATTGCCATGGGATAGCCTACTTAAACAAAATATGTGATGGAGATAAGAGATTTATTTGACACGATAATCAATATATCCTCTAAACTTACTCTTCTGCTCTTCCTCTGGCACAATACGGTACACCTTGTAGGGTTCCGAGATGTCTAGTTGTGATCTTTCTGTTGCCTCCTCAAAGTCAGGGCTTTTATTAAGGGCACAGCGCAGTCGGGTTTTCCATGTTGCTGGCTCAGCCTTGTCTCCCTCTTTGAATTTTCCTTTAAAGACTGCCCATGCCTATCCAAAGAAAAACACAATGTCACCATATTAGGCTTTTAGCTTTCTGTTGGTAGCATTTACAGTAGAAGGCATATAGCCTTGAAAATGTAAAACAAGGTTATCCAAATCAGAAAGAAGGTGGAAACGAAAGAAAGAAAAAAAGAAAGAAAGAAGAAAATAGTAGACCACAAGACTACATATGATAATTAAACGTGGGCAATACATTTTATTTTGCTAGGTTTATAGCCTACTTCAGTAAACGCACGTCACAATCCAGACAAAGTAAGAGTATGCTACTCAAAGTTAATGAAAAAAAGGAAACATAAGACAATTCAAGGTAAGAATATGGAAGATGCAGGTAATACTAAAGGCTACTGGCTACTGTATGCATAAAACCACAAGGAGTAATTACATCTAGTCTTTAAGAATAAATCGTAGACTTTAATCTACGGACTTCCATACCTTAAAAATGGACGCGTCAACCTCCTGATTATAATCCTGCTTTCCCGCATGTTTCCACGGGATACGAAACATTGTGTTGCTTGCGTCCTCCCATTGGAGCCCGGAATACTGTCCACTATGAATCTGCTCCATAAGCCACTGTTTCAGCCGACGTCCACCGCTGCTCGTCATCTTGACAGAGACTGTTGTAAAGATTATTTCAAAGTAACTACTGGCTCATAGCATACTTCAAAATTCAAATGTGTTATTATTAGGCAACCCTACTCTTATTTTCCCGTCATCAATATTGTCTATAGCCTATATTATTATTATTATTATTATTATTATTATAATCCACTTACTTTTTGGTGGGTGATAAAATTCTGATCTTCTGTAAACTACGTCAATCATTAACAGACAGCTGATGACACCTGGCACAATACTTTAGTATGTCTACTGATAAATCAATGCAACTGGTCTTAAAGATGATTGGACAACGATTTTCATGAACCAATGGGCATTTAGGGTTTTCTAGTTTTGCCTTCAAAGACGGAAGTGTTGTTCTTCTAAGCATGAGGATTTACAAGAAATGGGTGGCAGTGATAACAGTGGCGCTGCCTACACGAAACACGCTTGATGTGAGGGGATTTCTTATGTCGTCATAGATGCGATATAGGTACCCTACTATTGGACCCTTTACACGCCCACCAGTTAATGTGATATATTTTCCGTGATGATGATGATAGGCTACTCACGCATTCCGACGTGATTGCCTAGAAGACGTTTGATTTAGGAAGCCGCGCTCTACGGTGAGATCACATAAGTCATGATAAAATGCATAACTATATTTTGAGGACACTAAGGACATCTTAAATATTTAACATCAAATTCAAGTAGGCATATAGGCAATGCTGTGTAAGAAGCCTAACGTGTCACAGGCATATTTGCCCAGTAGGCTAACTTCAAGACTAGTGTGTTAACCATATATTGTTAAATATCCTAGAGCTATATGGTCAGATTACCAATTAGCAAAAATGTTTAGTTAAAAATCCACTGTCGAGATAGACCTTACCTTACAGATAACATTATATCCTAATCCTTTCTAACTAACATTGTATGGTACAAATTTAATTATTCTCTACTATTATTCCCATTGACTGCATAGCCTGCCCTATAGCCTAAGCAATTAATTAGAATAAACCTTTATATTTCCTCTGAAATCTACTGGTGGGGCATTGGGTAATCAAATTGCTAACTCCTCTCCTGTAGCCTACATCTCTTTGGATTAAGGCCTAAATTGTAATTGAAATGACCAAATGGTAATGTATACTGTATATAATGATTTGTCATAATGTACGTGCATCTTCGATGTGTTTTGAGTGGCAAATATAAAAAGAAAAAAACACCCATAACACAATAACCATGACCAAATAGGCTACTTCAACAACCTGTACAGGAAATTGAAAATGACCAAGAACTCCAGACAAAAGTATCTGTATGTCTCAAAAACATCAAACGACAATGATATTTACAATGACTGAGTGGTCCGAAAGCATGAACAAAAATGGTTAATTTAGAAACTGAGAAAGTGGATGCTGTGGTGAAGTCACATGTACTCTCTCCCTACAGACACTGGTTAGAACAAATGTAAGGACTTCACTAACCTGTGTGGGAGGACATAACAGTCACTTTTTGTTTTGGATTAATAAATGTATACTGCAAAACACATTGAAAGTTTGTTTGCGATAGTACACATTTCCTAACAGCATAGCTACATCTAATGTACATGGAATACAACAGCAGCAGCTGTTTTCATCAATATATGTTTAATGTCATATACATACCGAGCAGAAACTGTATTTTCCACAAAAAAAAAGTTATAACCAATTACATTTCCTCAAAACAAGATTATTTTGTACATTTGGAGAATTAAACAAAAACATTGTAATTTAGTAACACTGGAAGACAAGTTAGGATTTCAGAAATCATTAATGTGCAGTGAATAATTTGTTAGAAATAAGAACATTATATAAATATTTAAAGTAATGTTGTGGCTGTTGAACTGAAGCTATACAAGACAAATGTGATAATAGGAATAAGGTCTTAAGGTTTTTATAAAATAAGGCATTGGTAAGAATCACTGCTCATGCTATACTGTAAACTGTACCAACAGTTGAATGAAAGTACAGTGCAGTAGTGATACAAAACATTTCCAATGGATATTGCAAGATTGTAATGATTTGATATGCAAAAACAGCATAAAAACAATAGTGTTAATCTGACAGAGTAACACCCTGTTTTAAATTTTTTTACATGAATCTGATCCTCAATCTATTTGAATGAATTAACCAGAAAAGTCTGTTTCTATCAAATCAGACATTACATTTTCCATATGAAAGTCAGTCAACATTTTGCAGTTGTTAAAACACTTTGTTTAGTGACTACTGCAGGAATATAGCACCAAATATTCTGTGTAGCCTTTGCTCAATAGGAGAAATGGTATTCGTATTAAGTATAAATGCCTAACTGTGCCTCAAAGTGTTAAATTAAACTAATTCCCCAGCAGTGTCTTTCTAAATTCTTCCCAATTTTTAATGATGAGGAATTAGTGTATATAATTTAGATACAGACAGATTGTTTTTGAGGACATCAGCCAATGGAGAAATCACCCCATCCCCCCAGGGTTGAGAGGTAAATAGGTGATTAGAGCAAGATATCCATGCTCCTCATTTGGCTGTATTCAGCGCTGTTGAGGACAAAAGGGAAGGTATTGATAATCATTGCTCAATAAAGAAATGACTTGCTCATTACCTACAAGTTAAGTACTTCCACACTTCACACACAAAAGTTTTAGAAGTCCCTTTTTAGATTCAAAATGAAAGGTTTGTTTTGATGGAACATTTTGGTATAAATACAGACGAACCAGGGCCTCATGGCTCAGCTGTTTCGGTCTGGGTCAGTGGGATCGTAGGGTAGGGCGACCACTGGGATCATCCAGCGGTTGTTATCTTCTTGCCTCCTGTTGCTCTCCTGTAGTTGTTGCTCAGTGTATTGGCTTAGCAGGGCTCCAACCTTTTCTTGGTCCTTAAATGGACTGGGTCTAAAACTGCTCCCTAGCCATGCTCGGTACTGTGGACAAGCAAAAAAGTTTAAAGTTAAAATTTATCAATTATGTTTTTTTTGTTTTTCCTGAAGAAAATCATGTTTAGGAATCATTTTTAGCACACAACAGAACAGTATCGGACAAAGAGAATACTCAGAGAAAGACAAACATCTAAAATCCAAGAGAAGAGGGAAATATAATTCCTTTAAACTAAACTAAAAATACTGGGAAGCCCCTGGCTGACCGCCAGCTCTACAGTCTGAGGGGCCTTCATGGCAATTATGAAGAGAAGTTAGGAGGAAAACTACACTGGAAATCAAAGAAAAAGCTTACATAAATGCCAAGGCACAGACGTTCCCATATACATACACACACACATATATATACACACACATACATATATATACACATATATACATATATACACATACATACACATATATACATACATACATATATACATACATATATACATACATATATATATACACATACATATACATACATATATACATACATATATATACACATACATATACATATATATACACATACATATACATATATATACACATACATATACACATATATACATATACATATATACATACATACACATATATATACATACATACACATATATACATACATATATATATACACATACATATACACACATATATATATACACATACATATACACACATACATACATATACACATATATATACACACATACATATATACATATATATACAAATACATATATATACACACACATATATATATACACATACATATATATATA
>JAODTR010045809.1:0-18935 GCA_025399935.1 Amblyopsis rosae | reverse complement strand
CATGGGCAGTCTCACTATTGCTTCATCTGTGGTAAACCTTTTCCTTCCCGAGACCTTCAACAAAAGCCTTCCTGAAAGAGTGGAGGACATGCAGGATTGTCAAAAGTAGGTCATTATAAGCTAACATCAATGTACTTCTGTTAGGGTTAGTCATATTTCAGATGAGTAAATTAACCTTTCACTAAGTACAACAATGTCTATATAGATTAGTGTTGAATTTTTCAGATACGTTTTTAACATAACATTATGGTGGTGGTGATAGGGATATGTGTAAACAGACTAGAGACAAAGTAAAATTTCAGTACAAAAAAGTTCAGTTCAGTATATGTACCAATTACAATGTTTGGTGTTTCAGGCTGTGCTGGAACACAAAAAAGAAAGCAAAGAGTCTGCAAACAGTATTAACTGTAAGCACATCTACACTACATGAGGTTAAACTGTAAGAGGTCAAAATGAAGACAAACTCTATTTCAAAACACGGCAATAATATGCCATAATAAAAAGTGTATTATTTCATTAGTTTGCTAATACAGTATATTCTTATTTAGCCTACTTTTTAATAATGAACATCATGGTAGCATCACTGTGATACACGTGTAAACATGAATTAAATATTGACTGTTTCTTTATTTAAATTTTATATTAGATGACAAAATAGAATACCTGTATACTGTACATTTATAGTTTTACTATTGATTTATTAGTGGCGCAGTGAGCGGGGTGACAGGTGATCCATAAGTTGCAGATTTTCTTTGCTGTTGACTTTTGTTTGGTGGATGATTGAAGGCTGAAGAAACAAGACATATTGGCAATTTAACAAATTCAAATGATTGAATTTTCATTGTCTGATACATAAAAAGAACATGTAATGTCCTTTTATGGACACAAGGACTGAAGCTGGCAGCGCAGTTGCGCAACCACACACACACACACACGCACACACACACACTCACAGGAGCTATTCTTCAGATGTTGATCTATGGGGATGAATGGTATAAACTACAAGGAGTTCGCTACGCTATATATATTATCGTTATATCATAACTATATAAATATATTGATTATAATGCAATTTTATTGATTTATTATTGGTTTATCAATAAGTACATTTATAATTAAACCATACCAAAAACAGGGAAAACTATTTTTAGAATAATTTGGCTATGGTTTGGGGTTTCTCTGACCAATAATGAAAATGTTATTAAGATATATTGATTACAGTGCAAATGTATTGATTTATTGATTGATTATTGATAAATCAATAAAAAATTGAAAAACGGAGGGCGAAATGATTATTGGTAAATCGATAATGTTAATTAAAACAAATTTTGAACCAAGCAAAATATTTTTATAATGTCTTTTTTTTTTTTTTTATATATTGAGTATAATGATATTGATTATTTCTAAATCAATAAAAACATTAATTTAAAACAAATTGAACAAAAACATCTCTTTCCTGAATAGTTTGCCTTAGGTTTGATGTTTATGTGACCAATATTTAAAAAGTTATTTAAGATATAGTGATTATAATGCATTTGTATTGATTGATTGATTGTTTATTGGTAAATCGATCAAGATGATATTCACCAAAAAACGCTTGAATAACTAAGCCATCATTTTTTAGAATAATTTGTATTAGGAAAATGTTTCTCTTCCCATTAATAAAATGTTTAAACTGCTGACATTTCCTTATGTCCTGTTCACTCTTTTACCACTGTCCCTAAATTTGTAAGGGAGCCTGTACGGAGGAACGAATGTGAATGTCTGTTGACAGACAGCATATTTGGTTTCAATGATATCCGGATTAGGCCTATATGGTATTTGTGTTGCAAGCTTTAACATTTGTTTCCCCCCGTGAATTGACACTATAAGGCTTCTATAGGCCTATTTGAGTAACTTTCGAATTATATAGAATTATTTTATAGGGCATTTTGCATTGGCCCCATTCGCTTATTGAAGCCAAATATATGGTTGCTATCTATAACATTAATTTCTCCCATGAATTGACATTTATTGACATTTTTAACTGCATTTCGACGTGTGATGTGCCACAAAAAATATGTAATAGTCCAAATGGTAATTAGTAAGCACAAAACCACATAGCATTTTTCATTACATCAAATCAATTTAGTGTACCGTTAATGTATGTTAGCCTAGCCTACTCCATTGATTAAATAGCCAAACGTGAAATTTGTGCAAAAACCACATGGCTGCTAGTAAGTGTAGGCTAAGAGTTTACATTGACAAGTGTTAACCAGGGCGTTAAAATTAAAAGAATAGTCAAGACAGTCATTTTAGTCTATGTCATTAAAGGATGTAGAGGCTTAATATAAACACATACAAACTATGAAAAACAACTTCCATTTGAATAGAAAAAAATATTCCCTATATTTATTTCACTTTCTGTCTGTCCAGCGATTTTCTGGATGGAGTTAACTCGAACGTGGGGACGTCATGCCGTTCCTGGACTATAAAAAGAAAAAGTGTCACGATAAACGGCACTTTGTGTTTTGGTCTGACTGCCTACTGCAGCTTCTGTAGTACATTTTACTTGCTTAAAGATACTCTGACCTAACCATCGTGACACAACTTAAATTATACATGGTTATTTGGCAGTTTCTTCAGGTGCTTCTGTCTTCTGACTGTTCATAACCGTTTTACTGAGCCAATCACACCTGCTTAAAGACGGGCCATTGCAGCTAGCTAGGCGAGTGAGTTGCGCCACTTAAGAATGTTGAGCAATAGCCTAGAGTTGAAAGGGGTAGGGGGTATGGGGGGACATTACGAACACGCCCATTCAGCCCTGAGCCCTTTGCATGTAGCGTTTTTTGTCATAACACTTTTATTTAATTTTTTTATTTGGTTGATATTTTAAATATATCCCTCTGCAATATATTGGGAATATTTCTGCACTTTGTAACCACTTTCCTAGCTCTTTAATAAGAACGGGGTATCTCACTACTAGCAGATGCAACAAATACCACGGCACCGGCCACAATTTCGCGACATTTGCCAAACTGCGGCTACTGCCACAACCGTACGGCATCTCAAAGCTGCCATCGGAAGTGCCTCGATGATCTAGCTGCCACTGCGACTATTTGAGCCAGCCCCTAGTGCCGATGTTTTCGATATGCTCTGACCCAGAAGTCTACAATTGGGGCCTCATTTTGGCCCATTGTTCCTGTTTATAATCTAACACATCACCGTTGAGGATTAAATGTTCACTTTGCTGCCTAAAAACCCACGGATAGATTCCACATTAATAACGGGTTTTCCGGCATTATTCACTTCACCTGTAGTTATGGCTAATGTTTGGCTACATTATCTCGTTACAAATGTTAGGCCTGCCTCAACATATTTAGATTTCAAATTTTCTAGGGATTACAAACTTTTTCTAATGGGGAGGTCAGCGTCCATTTAAAAAAAAAAAAAAAAAAAAAAAAAAAACTTTCGACGATGTACTGCAGTCTATCTTAAATGTCTTTCACTAAATTGTCTACTTATCTCCATGCCTTTTTTGAGGTGAGTAGCATATTAGTTACAATCTAATTTTCTTTAGGTCGAGATACATTGTAGCCCATTTATGGTACATTGCATTTTGGTGAGGTTTTGATGAAACGCATAAATTTGAATAGAATCTTAATTAGTGGCAAATGAACACATTTTAAGGTCTTCAAAACAAACAGCCATTACGGAAAAGCAAGTGTCATCTTGTTATCCCCTAGTTACAGAAATTCCAGCTTGCTGTAGTTACGGGAGTGCAATGTAGTAATAACTGCCGAAGGAATGTGAAGTTATAACAATGAACAGCAATTCCTGACAATTGCACTATTAAATAGATTGTATAGCCATGTTAATATCAAGGTCTACTAATGAGATATCTATACACACACACATATATACACACATATATACACATACATACATAGTCACTTTTTACCTTTCACACTACAAGTTATGTATGCCTGTTCCAAATCCTTACTTTAAAAATATTAATTTTACATAAATCCTATCCACACAAGTAAAATTAACCAATGTAGAGCCTGAAAGCACCAGAACAATTACTGAAAATCATTTTTATTTTTCAAAAAAAAGCTTTACAGCATCAAGGTTTCTCCTGTAAAGCCAGCAGACATGTAAAATACAACCCTTAACAATACATTAGAATCAAAAAGGTACCAAAAAGTACAGTAAAAATTACACTTCCATTTCTGGAAATGTGCAGGAAAAGAAAGAAAACAATATATAAACTAAAATGACAGGATAAAACAAAACAAAAAAACACTTGGAAAAGTTACATTTTATTCTGATGGTTTCTGTACAAATGGTCTTCTGTCATAAAATGGAGAGGTTGAGTCCAGCATGTGCCTGCTATGCTGCTGTATCTCCACTCCTCACACTGGATCACTTAAGCCCTGAAAGTCAAGATTAAAACGAAAATTATAGTTAAAATGGAAAAGGCGTTCACTTTAGAAACCACACAAGGACCATCCTCCTTAGCAAAGAGTGAAACAGCCAGCCATGTATTTGGATTTTGAGAGACCAACATTCAAAAGGAAATTCTGGAGCACATTTAGTTTGCAGAATCAATGTGAACTCTTGTTTAGTCAGTTAGGGTTAGAAAGCCAGAGCAGGAGGATTAGATTGTCTGGGGCAGCATGACGTCAGATCAGTGTAGGGTTTGTTTTTTGGTAGAAAAGGCAGAAGCTGAGCAGTCTTTGTGTAAAAGGGATGATTCAGTCATTGACAGTCCTCACATGGACTCCTTTTAGTCCACCTCCAAGCATTGCATAGCGCCATTTGGTTGCTACGGTCAGTAAATTATATAGCCTGCATATTTTAACAAGTGCATAAACTAATATAAATGTGTGTAGTTCAGATAATAGCTACACCATTTTTTTGGTCTTATCCCTGTAGACTTGCAAAGAAAAAATGGTAACCATTAAGATAAAAGAATGATGCAGTTATGCTAGCATTGAAAGAAGTCCAGATGCTGAACCATCCCTTTAATGTGAAGATGCTGAGCAATAGTAAAGCAGATGGTCTCCCATCTCCCGGACAAGCAAACCCTATGGGCATCTAATCCACAGCCACCAATTCATGGCAGCTATTGTTTCACTTTACAAACCTCCAATCAAATCTAGATAATGTGATAAATGTACACATTTTTTTTAAATAAATTTAGCAGGGGGGTTTAAAGGCCATTTTCCCCAATAAATCCTGGAATTAAAACAAAACCCAGCCCCTTTATCCTTTTAAAACGGTACACTAACTTCTACTCTTCTAAATGACATTCGTGTAGCATGGGCATTTAGTCTACAAAAAAATAAAAAAAATAAAAGAGAAACTGATACAATCTACCTGCTTTTTTGCAGAATGGTACGTGTATTGAAAGCTTCTGGCAAATCTAAAAAGCTTCCACCGGCAACCTGACAAGTTAATCTTGTGGCACAAAGTATATAGTGACCGATTTTGTTAAAAAAAATATTTAAGTGAAACCCCAATATCAAAATCCCAGCCATATTGTTAATGTAAAGAGTTGTAAATTCCGACAAAGTATATAAATAATGTAATTTGTTGCGATTAGTTTCCAGATGAAGTGCTTGGAAAACTATTACGGCAGCATGAATTACTACAAATAAATACAATTTCAAACAATCCCAAGGTGGCCACTTCATCCACTGGCTGTGTGATAAGTGTAATCACTTATCACACGTGGGCCACTCGTAAGTGGCCAAAACATGAAATGTGATGCCACAGGCAACACAAACCGCGACAATGTGTTCTCTTGTACCGAACCGTTATTGAAAAGTGAGCCCAGGCTATACTACAAGACTCTGCATTATGTGATCATGAGACTGAACACACATTTAATGAGATCTATTGTATTTGAGATATATAGTCTTTCATCCACACAAAGGTAAAACTACCCTGGACTAAGCTCCACAAGAGCATTTGGCCTGATTTCCAAAATGGGTCCAATAGGGGGCTTAAGTTATGTAGTAAAGCTATCGTTTACAAGACAGATCCACTAACGGAACGCCAGCCCAGTGTGCCATGGCAGTAGTAGTCACAAGTTTTGACTATGAAGACATAGCATACCTTGCACTACATTGTGATCAGTATGGCTTGTAGCTAGTCTGGTGGCCTCCCCGTCTTGGAGATTTCCCATAGCTGGCATTGCCCTGGTCTGCGGGGACAGAGAGAGAGAGGCCACTGAGTGCAGAGACAAGTCAAAACAGTCGGGCAGCTTTTCCCAGTCAGGTCGGCACAGCTTCACCGTCAGCGAGTTTGCTCAGTCAGTCAGGGGGACGTTTGCGTGGAAATACCAGGGATGCACCAATACAGCACTCCACCCACTCTACATTGGCACTGAAAGAACCCAACGGATGTTTGATACCAAAGACAGGAGCTAGGCTATCCTCTCCTGCCTTCAGTAGTTCATTTTCAGAGAAATTTATGTGAAGGAAGTTATTTTACCATTGACCTACGCTGCAAGTGTTGATATTTGTACATGGCATTGGGTATTCAAAGTGCTACTGCTGCCACACAACCTACCTCTGCCCAATGTCACAACCCACTAGTGGTGCATCCCTAGCGCATATGTACTTACTGTAATCGTATCCACCACCGTAGCCATAGTAATTAGAGGTGTAGTCATAGTTGCCGTAGCCGCCGTATCCACTGTAGCCATAACCTTGGTTACTGTAGCTTGGACTCCAGTAGTTACCATAGCCCTGGTTCCAACCCTGGCTTTGTCCTGAGACACATAATAAGTTTTGGACTTAAAGCTACACTATTGAAGTTCAGTTAACTGGGTGACAACTACATAGTGGTAACTCAGACACGTGATGCTGGCAGATGGAAAGCATGTGACTAACTAGTCCAGAAAGTTGAATGATCTATTACCGCAAGAGACGCAGAGGGGATAGAGAAAATAATAAATATTTGATAGTTCAATTAAGCTGTAAACAAATGTTGAATTCTATCTTAAACTTGACAATTTGCTTGTTAACTAGAACATTTTAGTGTCTGCTCTTGCACGAGACACTAGCACAACTTCAAGACTATGCCACAAAAACAGGAAGCACTTAACAGGACTTGTACCACTAAATATAACCAAGTGGTGTTACTAGAGAACACCTACAGAAATTTTGACGTAAGCGTCAAGGAAATGAAGCAAACTTCTCCTTACAGATCTCAAGTTTTACCAGCACAAACGTTGGTAAAACTTCTGACATTTCTTAACAAAACACTGGTCAGGCGAGATCTTGACCGGCACCCTCTCCTCACCTCCACGACCCCTTCCCCCTCGACCGCCGCTGTAGCCTCCTCGGCCTCCTCCATACTGCTGTTGCTGGTATACCTCTTTAGGCTGGGCAATTTTCAGCTCACACTGGGAAGGGAGACAAATACTGTAACATTTGCTAGTGGTGCACAATGTTGGGTAAAAGTGAAACTAGTTTGGTGGGACCACAGGTCACATAATGCTGAATAACAGAACGCAATTTAATACTGGTGATTACACACAATAGCCAAGTTAGACACATCAATAACAGATTTTTTTTACCTTGCTACCCTCAACAGTGTGGAACTTTTTCTCCAGACACTTCTTGACGCTAGCTTCGTCTTTGTATGTGATAAAGATGAATCCCCTCCTTTTCTTTGATTTTGGGTCAACAGGAAGCTCTATGGTCTCAATCTTTGAGGTAAAATTTGAATACATTTGATTATTACTGGGCTCAACCAGATGTTTGTCATTTAATCCAACATACACACTGGAATTGACGCTATTACACTAATGACCACTGAGTGGGCTAAGCATTTCAATCAAATATATTAAGATAAACTGCACCTTCGGGATGCAGACAAATGTGCTTACCTCGCCAAAGGCTCCAAAGTATTCCCTAATTGTGTCTTCAGAAGCCTCGGGGTTCAGGCCACCAACAAAGATCTTTTTGGCAGCCTCCTTCTTCATGGCCATGGCTCTCTTTGGGTCAATCTGCCTGCCATCCAGCCTGTGTTCCTTTTGTTCTAGAACCTACACGAGCAGAACCAATTGCATCAGAGCAATTACTTTTAACATGTACGGTTTATAGCATGAATGCCTCAGCTACATTTCAGTGTTTCCCACATTAATAAGCCCATGGCAGCCCGCTAGATATTTTCTTCCGCCATAGTTTCATAATGAACCTGTGTTCTTATAAAGGATCGCTAAAGCCGTTTGGACACTGTATGCGGATCATTTTAGTAGCTTAATTTCCTCCACTTTGCGTTGCAGTGGTCCCCTGCGCTTAAATAGTTTGAGCCACATTGATCGTGCATGAAGTTACACAGTTGCCCTGTTTTACAGATCTTAAATGGATACATTGTGTTTTTCGTTACTATAATTCCTCTACCTACCCACACGCAGACAAGTAGCCAGCCATTGTGAGTTGCGTTAGTCAGTTCGACCAATTTCCCATGTTAGCTTAGCTACCTCATTGTCACTGCTAGCTAAGGCTAACAAGCTAACTTTTACCCATTAATATAGTAAGATGTTTTTACAACTAGCATTTTTTCGGTCAAGACACTAGCCAAATGGCTACAAAAACCTGCGGATGACAAGCTCGAAAAATAATGTGACAGTGATGCCACCTGCTGGCGTTATTATAGCCCACTGCGCATTTGTGTACAGTTACAGAAAAAACATGTTCTATATAACCATTCAAGCTACTGTATGCAGTTAGATTATTGATATAATACAAGTTAATGTTTTAAAGTGAATAGTTAAAAAAATAAAGTGTCTTGTTCAGGTTGTTTTCTCTACATCCAATATCACATTATGGAGACACTAGAATTTCTAACATGAAGTAGAAATATATACAGTAGCCTATGTGACCATGTCACAATTTTAAGTAAACCGTTTTTATAGGCTATAGTATTTTTTGAGAAGTCAATCACACACACACACATTGTCTTCTTTGTTACTTATGATTAAAACACCATAATAGACGCAAAGAACAAATGAATGAACCCAAAAACAGTGAATTTGCATTATGTTTTGGCTGTGCCCCCACAAATATTTGAACTTGGGAGACAATGTGGTCCTTGAGGAAAAGCAAGCAGAGAGCCCCGCTTTGCCACACAGATCATCTAGCCTCTTTAAAACCTTCATCCAGGAAAGCATTCCCCCAGACCCACCTAGAGCCCCCCTAGTTTCACTAAATTCTGTGGGAAACGCTAGTTTAGACCACAACTGTTATTGCAGCATAGATACGCTGTACATTTAGCAACTAGCCCTTTGCCATTCAGGATGCTCAGCAGGACACTTAACTCACCTTGTCTACACTTGCAGACTCTTTAAAGAGGACAAAGCCAAAACCTCGAGAGCGGCCGGTGTTGGCATCCATCTTAATGGTGCAGTCCGACACCTCACCGAACTTTGAAAAGTAGTCCTTCAGGTCTTTTTTACTTGTGTCCCAACTGAGGCCACCCACAAACATTTTACTGTAACAGAAAAGACAGGACAGTTTATTAATAGTAACACTGGGTAAAAGTACTCCTCCTTGCAATGCCCCACCAAACTCATTTAATCAAAATAACCAGAACTGTAATCAAAATAACTAGAATTGCGTGTCAATATGTATCAGGTACATTATAGAACAAATATTTGTCGTCGAACTAGAGGCTACAGACAAAATGTATAAATCTGTGCTCTAGATTAATTACTCCTAATGAACAGTGGACATCACAAGCATTACATTTTGCATTGGGCCATAACAGACTATGCTCACCCTGCATCATCTTCTCCTTTACTGGCATTGATCTTGCCGCCATCACCTGCTTCACCTACACCTTCTTCACCTTCAATATCCCCACAGTCCTCCCCACCATCCTCAGGCACCTCCTCTGCTGTCACAAACTCCTCCTGCTCAGCTCCATTCTGGTCATCTCCCTCATTGCCGTTCTCCTCCGATGTCTCCATGAACTGGTTCTCAGCATCTGCCATGATGACTGCTTAAATAAAAGACTAAGAATAGAGTTTCATTGGAACAAATGTATAAAGCTTGCATTAGTTGACTTGTTATTTACAGATCAGATGTCGTTTTATAACAGAATATTCGACTAGACACACTGAGTGATTTTAGAACGTGTTCATATTAAAAGGCAAAACAGGTTAAGTGTTTTGATCTATGGCTCTTACTGAAGCAAAACATACAATATAACGAATTTGTGTACACACACGTATATATGCACACAAATGTATTCCTATAACTAAATAGAAAATTAAACGAGTTTCAGAACTAGCTTCAGATGCTATAATCCAGAAACTGATCAAACATTGTCGTTAAATTGTACCGTAATCTAATATTCAAGTTATTACTAGTTTACGCTTCAACTACGGTACCAACAAGAGCACTGCATTCAAGTCGACCGCGCTTTGCAGAGCAACACTACCGGTCGCTGAACGCTAAAGGCCCAAAGAGGAAACATTGACATACACGTTAAATACGCAGATAAAAAATTAACGAGCAATCATTCAGCATAGCATCGTGATTTAGTTTACAGAATAACTAAAACAATCTCTCGGAAAACGCAAACAATGAGAGCGGGAATTGCATAGCAGTTAGCATCAAACTAAGCCATCACGCCTGCGGCCCACTCATCACCTAGTACCCGTACCATAGTTAGTACATCAAGTCGCGGTAGCCTAGCACGTTCCTAGCTGTTTCTAACACAGCACTATTTCACCGGCAACACTTATCAACAGCTTAGAAGTGATATGAATCATAGCTGTATAACCTCCTCAGTGACCTTATAATGTATTCGGTATAAACATAAAGATATAAATAAAGATATTATAAGCTTACTTTTAAGAAATAGCGGAGACGGTGACTAGCTTGTCAAAATGGACACTCCAAATTCGCCGCTAACTCGTGGCAAAATATATACCACCGGATGTGACAAAGCTCTGGAAGATAGACAATGAGAAAGCATGTTATAGGACGATTCACGATGTGGCCGTAATGAAAATGCTATCCCATTGGTTACCTTCACATATTGAAAAAAAAAGAAAGAAATACGTAGTCTCTTCACGTACTTCCGTTCTGACTGCAATATTTTGGTCAGTGTTATTGGCGTCTTGCTTTGTAATATAAATGTTTTGTGTAATCTTTACAAAGTAGACTATGTGTTATTGGAACATGTATGAAGAATTCACAACATAAGAATTATATTGGCAAATTAGCTGTTTTTGAATCAGCCAAATCACTTACGTTATATACAAATTAACCGCTGAGATTTGACGCAACCAAACATTAATCACGTGCCTTCATCTAAATAAATTAGAATATTGTGGAAAAGCTTATCTTATTTTAATAATTCAATTGGCAAACAGAAACTCAAATCGTGGATTAATTGCACACAAAGAGAAATAGTTCAATCCTCTATATGTTTAAATCTTGATTATTACATTTTACAGCTCATGAAACCCCAAATTCAGTATGTATGTATGTCAGAAAAGTTGAATATTTTGAAATAGTGCAATATTGTAGACTCAATGTGTCACACTCTAATCAGCTAATTAACTAAAAACACCTGCAAATGTTTCTCGAGCATTTAAATGGTCTGTTGTTCGTAGTCTTCACAATCATGAGGAAGACTGCTGACTTAACAGTTTTGCAGAAGAAAGTCATTGACACCCTTCACAAGGAGGGAAATCCTCAAAAGATCATTGCTAAAGAAGCTGACTTTGCAGAGTGCTGTATCCAAGCATATTCATAGAAAGTAAAGTTGAAGGAAAAGGTGAAAGGTGCACTTAACAGAGATAACCGGAGCCTTGAAAGGATTTTAAAGCAAAGGCCATTAAAACATTTGGGGGAGCTTCACAAGGAGTGGACTGAGGCAGGAGTCAGTGCATCAAGAGCCACAGACGTATCAAGGAAATGGGTTACAGTACAACTGTCGCATTCCTCATATCAAGCCACTCCCGAACCAGAAGCAAAGTCAGAAGCGTCTTACCTGGGCTAAGTAGAAAAATAACTGGACCAAAGTAACCTTTTCAGATGAAAGTACATTTTTGCCTTGGTACCTTCCACGCTTGGTACCTTCCACACTGCTAAAGGTACCATTACCTGGTTCAATGACCATGGAATTACTGTGATTGGCCAGCAAACTCTCCTGATCTGAACCCCTTAAAATGTATGGGGTATTGTCAAGAAGAAGGTGAGACCCAAGACCAAACCGTGCAGATAAGTTAAGTTAATAAGAAGACTGATATTGAAGCAACCTGGGATTCCATAACACCTCAGTAGTGCCACATGCTGATCAACTCATGCCACGCCGCATATTTGCAGTAATTCATGCAAAAGTACTGAGTGCTTGTACACGGACACATTTTTCAGAAGGCTGACATGTTATTCCTTTTGTCATATTCTGAGATACTGAATTTGGGGTTTTTTATGAGCTGTAAGCCATAATAAGAAAGATCAAAACAAACACAGTATTGAACTATTTCACTTTGAGTGTTGAGTTTTACTTTGTCATTTGAATTATTGAAATTACATTGCTTTTCCACAATATTCTAGTTTGTTGAAATGCACCTGTATGTGGTTGATAAAATGTGTGGAACTTTAAGTTCATGGAAGTGTGGTATGTCTCTATGAAGCTAGCGGGAGCATCAACCTGTCATGATGTGATTCAAAATCCAAATGTTTTACGGGAGGGGATATTTCCACAGAGTTTAAAGTGAGTCAGATGTTCTGTAAATGCATTATGGCAATAATACAACAATGTATTGACAACATATTTTACTTTTCAAAGCCTATGCTACTGTGTAGCCTTTTTTATTAACTCAAATAGGGTCTTCCAGTACTTGCTAGCATCAATGATTGCTAGCTAAATAGCCAACAACCTTTTGTCCAATTCAGAAAATATTCCATGGTCAGCCTGCGCTGGAAGAAATTCACACAACACTATCTCAGCCACCATGACAATGCATGCTAAAGTGCGGGTGGAGTTTCTTAGGGTGCACCCTATGGCATTGGAGTGCTGTTTCTGATCTAGTTCAAATATCAACAATCTACCCCATAATCCCTGACTCCACTCTAAATAAAATTTGACATCTTTCACGTGAAATAGAGCAGCCTTATATTTGACAAGGATAGGCAGTCAATCTATAAATGTACTGAAGTAATGGAGTTATGTATTCTCTCCACCTTTGCAAATTGGATCCTCCGTAGGCTTAGTAGCTCTTTAGGAGCAATTTTCTCCAGGATATCAGTCAGTTATACCAAGACTAGGCTAAATCCAGGACTGAGTAGTTATAACTGTTTAAAAGGTCAAATAAGTCATTCTGGAGAAAGCTTGCTGATATTTGAACTCAATCAAATTAAAAACATCTCTTAATCGCTTTCGATACCTTTAAAATCTAATTTAGTAAATAACTAGATAATCAGTTTTGGTACAGTCATGACAAATATATTCTGCACCATATGTGGACTTAAATGTAATAAATGCACACTGGTTGAATAAATACAATTTTATTAATCTCTTTTGTAAGAACACAATGTTTGCTATTCCTTCTAAACATCACTATGGTGATCACAAACTACCTGCCCCTCTAGGGCAAGCCTAGACTTGACAGTTTCTGTGGAGACCATTGTGTACTCAGATAAGATATATAGGCTGAAAAACTCAAGCATGGAGTGAAGGTACAGCAGCCCTGAGACTCCACCAGCAAGTAAGTTATAAAATACAAAATCTTTAAAGTCAGTGGCCTTAGGATGTATTACCCACAGTAAATGCTGTGGCTGTACAGGGCAACTTGATATATCTATGCTGTATATAACCTATTACACTTGTCTTTGAAGTTTGTGGGAGCACCAGAAGCCTGATTCAAATTAACCTCAGCTTTTATCAGCAAGATCAGTATGAAGTTGCCATGGGATAAACATGCTGAAAAGGTTTGTGACTTCATTAAAGGAGTTCTCATTGGGGTTGATGTGTAGGCAGTGTTGTTAGCTGATTGTTATTACACACACCAATCACTGACTACACAGCCAATACAACAACTACTACATGCCCAGTTTTAAGTGAAAACAAAAGTGTGATTAACAGCTTTGGGTACCATGGCCTTTCCCCACTGACTAATACCTATGGTGCAATCTAAATTCTGTGTAGGTCTATTAAGTGCTGATTCTACATGAACTGATAGTTCCAATAAAAATTTGACAATTTCATTGTGTTGACCATTTCTTTATTCACAGTTACATATTAGTTTAAAAAGACAACATCTATAGAAGTTTCATTTAAAATACATAATTTCTGAAAGATAAAAACCATGCTTTAACAGCATTACTTTAAATCATTATTTTCACAAACGTTTATCCTTTAAAAATATTTAAACTGCCTCCAAAAGTCAATTGTGGGGAATTCAAAATGCTTTGTCTGGAGTAACCCAACAGACTTCCAAGTGCAAGGGTTGATACCCTAGGAGCGAGTCTTATTAACCCAGTGGTACTTGTCAACGCGGGGTCCAGTGAACGAGAAGGATGGCCGGTAGGGCTTGAAGCTCTTTTGGCCTGAAAACTGGAAGTTTTGACCTGTAGGTTGCGGTATATGAGGTAGAAATCCATCCACAGGGAAGACCTTCCTCTTTGGGTAAGTCACCCAAGTCAGGGGGGCGCCTGAAGAAAACTCACTGAACTGTTGGAAAAGAGTTAGTTATTCTAAACAGGCCTACATTAAAAATAATTGTAAACCTCCATCAATGCCTCTGTAGTGTAGATTAACAGTAGGCTACAACAATTGCATTATGTTGCTATGAAGCCAAAATTACGTCGCACACTGTCTACAGAGTAGGCTACTGGTAATTAACAGCCTACCTGGTATACACTGTTGGGGTTGCTGACTGTTGGGATGGGTTTAAGTTCCGGATTTGAACGGTTGGTATGGGCTAAGGCCTGGCACAGAGCCGATTGGCTGCTACTGCTACTCATGCTGGTGTCACCGCCCTCCTCATCTGAAGAGGCTCCCGATTGGATGTCGTCACTGGCACGCTCCACGGCAAGCTGTATGCGCCGGGAAAACTCCCCATCACCACGGCGACAGCTGTCCACCAGTGACACGCAGAACGGGCTGCTGTGTTCACCGTACCTGTTTGTTTTGACAGTAGGCAGTAAGAGCTAGTATGCATGCATGCATTTTCGATACATAGCAGAAAATGTAGCCTGTAGTCTACCAACCACCAATCAGTCAAGCCACACGCACATTGTCATGCTACATTTATTTTCAAGTTGTGGCTGTGCGTGAAGAGAATTAAAAAATTACAACACATTATATTTAGGTAGACCTACTTCTGCTTGAGTTTACGTTGAAGTAATGCAGAGTGGGGTAAGAGTAAGTGGGGGTACTTACACCCCCCCCCCCCCCACGGGTACTGCACACTTGCATTTTGCACTTTCAGAAACCGCAAATATGACTCCATAGAAAATGAATGGGGGGCGAACCTTCGCCATGCGAATATCGCGGTCGAAATGGCAAGTGTGCAGTGCCCGTTAGTCCAATTAAGGCTAATTAACTGACTGTTATGATTAATATTATGGCTAGCAATTAGCTTGGTGTAGCATCAGGGAGGCATCTCGGAGTAGATGAGCATCCGTGCTTTGTTTACATGTGTTACGTTGCAGTAACGTCAATATTGAAGTTAGCTGACGCAGGGGGGGCATGCATCTTACCCCATCATAAGTTGGCTCCTTTTTTGCGTAGCCTACTGCTTGTGTAGCCATTAAAATATTTAAAAAATAAAATAGGCATTTATTTTAGTGGGCATACCCACACTACCCTATAGGCTTTAAGTTGTTACTTCTTTAAAAAATGTCAGTGTCAAATAAACCAGGTGTAAATACGTATCAACTTAGTGGATGCATGCTGCTGCGTTCAAGCGTATCTCATAACTAGAATGGTCCAACATGATAATGCTTTGCACATCAAGTTATATGTATATTAATTCATATAACTTATTCTCACATTGCATTTCGATGTGTTGTACAAATACATTTTAAAACTTGCAATGTTCAAATATGTTGGAAGTCGGAACTTCCGAGTTAAGCTCGAAAGCAACATAAACCCCAAGGGCTTACATGCAGGCTATACTTCTAAATTCATAAGTAGGCCTTAACAGCCCATAATAATGGACAGAAGGCCGCAGCTCACCGAAAAAAGAAAGCATTTTGTGATATAACTAAGAAGTCAGTTGGAACCAGTCATACCTGCAAGAAACCTCTCCTGGGTCTACCCAGAGTGTCAGCTCTTTGGGCAGGCCCAAATCTTCATAGTTAATGTCACTTCTAACACAGGCCTGCTCCAGTACTGGGTCTTTCAGCTGGACTTTGTTCATACGCAAACACCTACAAACATATAGCATTGACAGGAAATGGACAAATGAATAACATTTTTACTGGCTCAATCTGAGTGAATTGAAATTGAATGCCAAATACACATTACATTAGATGTTACACCAAACGTTGTGACACAGGTTTGGTCTTTATTAGCCCATGTGCTCACCTGTAGCCCTGTCCCTTGACAGGTATGTATGGGTCCCAGTGGTTCTTGTAGCTCTCAAACAGAACAGATGTGAGAGCGGCAGCAAAGCGATCTCTGCCATAGTTATCTAGACAGCCATATCTCTTGGCCAGCCGAGCAACAAAAAACACAGCAGCAGCAATCTCTTCTTTCATGGCTACAAGTGTGCAACAGCACTAACCACAGCAAAGCCTACCAAACTCAACTTACCCACAAATATTAACACTATTGCATCAAGTCTAAAATAAACATATAGGGCTAGCCTATATGTATAATTAAATTAATTAAACTAGTCCAGAATATGTATATCAACTAGTTTACTACATAAAACTGCATCAATTCCACTACAAAGTAAAGCAACTCAAGCAAACAAATTTTCTACTGAAACTCCAGTTTTAGCTGGATTTTTGTATATATTGCTAGGCCTGCTGCGCCACTAATTTGTCAAATACTTTTTTGTCTTATTTCCCTTCTCTATCAGAGATGTTTCAACTTTAAATAAGTGTGCAGTCATGAAAACAGAAGAGGTATTGCACACCTGTGTCTGTTCCATTTAACGAGCTGTGTGGGCGAGTGCAGGCCAGCTGATATCTGTCAGGTGAGATAATAGTTTTAGTTTTTTGCTCAAATCAAAACGGAAATGCTGAAAATAAACCAAATGTAAACAACTTATGCAATTATGGTAGGCTATTTGGAATCTTTTTGTGAATATTTCATATTTCTTCAAACCACAATTCTGCACATAGAACTACTATGTCTGAAACATTTGCCATGATTGAATTACTATAGTGGCACAATATAAGTGGACAAATGCAAATTGTGCCAATGTTATTGGCAAAAAAAAATGTTTTCAACCCAAATCCACATAAGTAAAATGTTACAGTAAACAAGCAATAACACATACACTCCTAATTTAATGACCATTGAACAAAATGTCTTTACAACATTAAAACATGCACAAAACAGAAAATATATAATGTGAAAATCTGTTTTGCCCATTCTCGCAGTCACGCTTTGATGGCTTCAGTGTGTTGCAATGGTTGCTACCTAGTCATTGTGGCTATACCAGTGTTTTATATGCTTATAGAGCCAATTCAAATGTATCGTCAGGCATGGGATGTGTTTGGAAGTAAAGCTACACAACAAAGTTAGTTACATTTCCACCGCAAAATTACTTTTTTAAACTATTGCTAGGACGCATTATCTATGAGTCCACAGGCAGGATTGTCTAGTGGTCTGGGTGTTGGGCTCCCAGTTGAAAGGTTGTGGGTTCAAACCCTGGTGTTGACCAACCTGTAAGCATCCTTGAGCAAAATGCCTAATCCCTAACTGCTCCCGGTGGTTGGTTTTCGCCTTGCATGGCAGCAATCGCCATTGGTGTGTGAATGGGTGAGGCAAAATACTGTAGGGTGCTTTGAGTGGCCAAAAGGTTAGAAAAGTGCTATATAAATGCAGTCCATTTACCAATAAAAACCCTCAGCTAGCACATCAATTGCAGTTTGTGTAGCATTGTTTACACTGACAACACTTTTCAAAATGTATGAACTTCATTTCAATCACTAAAGCCATTATCATGTATAGATGACAAGATTGATTATTAGGCAACTACATTAATGCTACAGTACTGTGTGTGTTTGTGCCAGCCATAGAACTATATATAAGAAGAGTGTGCACGTGTGTGTCCTACAGTATTAGAGAGTGATAATGTCAATTTGTGGCCAAATACAGACTAGACTATTTAGCCTACATCTTGAGTTCTGTTGGCAGCAGATATTTTGCATAATATTCTGACATTGTACTATTAAATATTTCTCTCTACTCTACACAGTATGCCTACATTATTAGAGAGTGATTATGTACATTAGTGACCAAATAAAGGAGACATGCTAGACTACTAGTAGCATTACCAATAGCCTATCTTTAGTTGTATTATAGGACTACCTGAATTTTGTAGGCCCTATGTACCTAATATTTGGTGGATTAGGCTATACTGTAGGTGCATTTTGGTAAATTAACTGTTGTGTCTAGCTGTGTAGGTAAAGTAGACTCAGCATTGAATAATGCTACTTACAATGTTTACCAAGATGGTAGTGATAAGAATACATAGTAAATAATAACAATTGTATTACTGGAATTTCTTCAAATGTGCTTGTGCGTGATAGATGGCCTTCCTTACACATTGAGCACATGCTCCTGTGGAACTCTCTACATGGGCCTGAACACATATCCCTGCAAACACCTCATGTTTGGCAGATAGATGAAAACAATACAAAATATAGCTGCAAGCAGCCCTGGACGGGCCTAGCCCAATCAGAAACCGCAGCGGCACCAAAGCCGCCCGCCAACCTCGGGGCACCCCCGCCAGCTCA
>JAODTR010045788.1:0-17864 GCA_025399935.1 Amblyopsis rosae | reverse complement strand
GGACCCCCCCCCCCCCCCCCACACACACACACACATTTTGTCCTCTTGCCGCAAAGTGCGCTCTATACGCAGAATGACATAATTCACGCATGTGTCTTTATGGCAGGCGGGTCGCGAAGGACGTGTACCGCTAATGAGGGCGCATGTTCCCGTGCCAGGAACCTATACGACAGCCCCAGTACCCTGCCGTAGACAGCGTATAGCTCGCTGTCGGTCATATGAATGAATGCAGCGCTAATGTACAGAGATGGAATTCAGTTGGCGTTGCAGTAGAGCTAGTTTTACTATACAGACCATAGAACTGTGATCCAGACAGGATTAGGAAGTAACTGGGTTTACATGTAATCAGTTAGACATAACTGATTAAAAAAAAAACAAAAAAAAAACATCCATTACAGTTACCAGCTAAAATTGTGGAATCAGATTAGGCATTTTAAACAACAATGTTCAGGCATGAAGTAATCTAAAAGTAATGAAAAGTAATCAGATTATGTTATGTTACAATTTCAGTCTGGTGGTAACTAGTAACTAACGGATTACAGTAAGTAACGTAACCAACTATACAATAGGCCAGGGCAATACGCCGGACTGATTAGATGACCGGTTTTCACACATTTTGTAGCCTATAGAAACAGGTAGGAATTTAGCCTAATATTCAGTTGGTGCAGAAATTATGTTATAAGGTCCAAATGCGTAGGCTTGGGCATACGTCTGAGTCTGACCTTGTGTGTGTGTGTGCGTGTGGGTGTGTGCGCGCGCGCGAGCGCAATTCAACTTTATTGCAGGCTTAACATTGATAAATACATAACATTACAGAAATGTATCCTCTGATATCATTGCCGTTATCAAGACAAGTCCACAATTAAAACACATAAACATTTGTTCCAATTATTCCAAAAACCAGAGGCATAGCCACCTTGTACAGTAGGCCTATGTATTTCTGTAAATGGTGTCTGCATCATACAGTCTGCATCTTAGTTCCCTTTTCATCGTTACCATGGTGAGAGCGAGCGAGTGTGTGCGTGTGTGCGTGTTGCATAAAAAAGGCACTATAGCGACCAAGTTAAACCATTTTACCCCAGACATGTTTAGTTTTTATTTATTTAGTTGTGTGAGCCAAATATGGTGTTTTATGTTCTAGTAGACATATCTAAAATGCTTATGTAGCCAATCTAATGTTTCATACGCTACAAACACTTTACATATTTTACACATTAAAGCATTAGACTTAGCATAGCCTTTTATTGCCCTCTGGTTGTCATATGTAGTACTGTATGTTATACGTTTGTTGTATGTTTTATTGCGTTACATTTTTTGAATATTTGGAAGAATATACGGTAGTAGAATATTTTAACAACATATGGTGTAAATCCATCTTGCTTGTGCATTTGTTGTTGTTCTGTCTTACAGTAACTAAGCAGCATGTTTTCTCAGAGAGTCTTGTAGAAGAACAGTCTGGTCCCGCTAACTTTATGAAACATTCTTCAGCAGGAAAAACAACCTAAGCAAGCTGTATAAGCAAGTACAGGTACTGTTTATTTGAAAAAAGTACTATATGTAATATGTAAATATCTAGAAGAAGGCAAGGTTAACAAAACAACAATCAATCACTATAAAGGAAGCCATTTTTGCAAACAAGCATTAAAGGACTTTGTGCATTCCCTAACTCCAAATGCTGTATCTTGGAGAAAAGATATGATTGGCTACAGTCCAGAAATTATGTCACATCTGGGGCCAAATCTGATTGTCTTATTTTGACCATCTTCGGTTAATACTGTATTTATGTCCATTTATGTCCATTCAGACAACACAACAGAATACACAATATACATTATACAATTTAAACTGCAAATATTTCTGCCACTTCCTCCACATCCCACAGTAATATAATGTACAGGTTGGGTTAAAAGTGTTAATACCACAACACACTACAAGACATGTATTAAGAAGTATTATTTGGTGCCAAATAACACTGCAGTTGTTGAGTAAGCTCTTCGTCTTTCCAGACAGCTTTTATGGTTGTCTTTTGTCTTCCCTATATAGTGCACTTACGTAATGACAAATGCTACATCTTGACAATAGGTTATCGTGCTCAGATCTGTCTTGTAGATGCTGCTTTGTATTTTGTTACAACCATGCTTGTTTTGTATTTCAGTATAGTGTTTTATTTAGAGCAAATGCTAGATAAACATAATATAAACAAACAGGTGCTAACTATACGCTCAAATGTCTGTTTACATGGGTGAGCCTACTTATAACCTATAACAAACAAACAAACAAACAATATTTAGACATTACACTGACTACTTTAAGTTGACATTGTCATTTGACATTGAGTCTCTGAGTGAGTGAATGCCATGACATGGCAGTTGGTCTGTATTGTGATATTAAACAATACCCCAAGGTGATAACGCAGGTAGTGTTGCACGTAACTTCAACAGAGTCAACAGCTGTATCAACATCAAATTTAATTATGTCATATACATATTTGCTGACGTTTTATTTTTAATTACATAAGACTAAGTAAGAATCTGCCATATAACATTCATTTTCTTACGTTTTCAGCTAATTTCTAGTTTATAAAGACCTAAACTCAAATCCACATTGGTATTGCTAGCATGCGTGTAATGTCTCGAGGGGTGAGAACCAGAAGGGTGTAACTGATATTTTGGGTGAAATGGAGAATCAAATTAAATCAAGTTAAAGCTCTTGATGAGCTCTTTATATTGCCAAAAGGACACATGTACATTCTAAATAATTTAGGAGTTATTCATTAAATACCAAAAGACTTAACACTGATCATAACTTAGCCAGTTTTTTTGCCAAAAGGCGTAACTGCACTTACAAACAAACAAACAGACATTGCATGCATTGTGGGAAAGCCTGTGGAAAGGAATTTTATTTTATTTCACCACAATAGATACTCTATGCATGCTTTGTAAGGCTTTGTTCAGGTTGTTATCGGATGGGCCCATTTTTTGAAATGCAAAATGGAATGAAACATTATTTCCAAAATGGTGCAATTTTGTTTTGGCCCTCTTGTAAAGTTGGTGAAATGTTACTTATTGAAATGTTACTTATTGAAATGTTACTTACTTAATGTTACTTAATGCTACTTACTTAATGTTACTTATTGAAATGTTACTTACTTAATGTTTCTTACTTTGGTTCTCACCTCTCGGTCTGTACATGGTCAAACATACCATAATTCATGCATTATAATGGTATGATCTGTATGTGTTATGTAAAGCCAAGCGACTGTACACCTACTGTATTTTATAATTATAACAATCTGAAGATAACCTTGATTTGACATTTGATGTGGTGTCATGTCGCTATCAGAGGATCTTTAAAGGTTATCCTTGCTTTTAGCAAAGCGAGTGGAACGCTTTGGGCTTGACCAAACACTGAATGAGGCCAACCCTGCCAGAACAAACACGGTCCACAGATACGAGGAGGTGGCAGGGTGTATATAAGGAGTTCAGAAGTCCTCAGAAGGTTGTACAGAGGCACCATGGGCAAGCTTCTCATCTTCGTTGGTAAGCTGCGAACGTCTTTGTCGCTTGTTTCATTTTTCACAAAGAGATTTTAGAAATGATTCTACAAAGGCAAAATTAAGCTTTTTGAAGTTCAGAGGAATTGTCTGGCAGGTGTATTGTATGTGATGCCCATGTCTAAATGACTCACTGTGTTTCTCCTTCTCTGCTCTCTTGGTATGCAGGACTGGCTCTCCTGCTGCAGCTATGTAACTATCATTTGATATAGAAAGGGATTGGTGGTCATAAAGGGATTGGAAACAATAAACTGCATATAATGTAATGTGTGCATGTATGGATGGATGTATGGATGTCAAAGTCCTAGGGCAGGGTTCCACAATCCTTGTCCTGGAAAGCCGCTGCCCTGCGTGTTTTAGATGTCTCCCCGCTCCAACACAGCTGATTCTAATGAATTGGTCATCGTAATGAGCTATGGTTTCTGTCCAAGTCACTATCATTTACAGCACTTTATTTGGCACTAAAAGGAGATCGGTGGAAACAATAACATTTCCCAGGAGACAAATGCAGCGGTTGTTTTGTTAGAACATTGGCGGTTTGGCAGATTCTTGGAAGAATCTTGGAAGAATCTTGGAATAATCTCACCATAATCAGTATTTAAGCAAGGACACAGCTGTAGAACAAGAAGCTTTTATAACAAATAAAAGATTGAACATTCTTGCTACAAACGTTCGAAAACACTGGCAGGTGGATTGCACAAAATGAACATCAGCTACTCCAGCAAAAGACAGAGTTTTAATTTAATAACAGCAACAAAACAAATGTTCATTGGATACAATACATAATTAACACATTAAAAAACACAGACACCAACAGCATTATCTACTCCAGCAAAACAGTGTCTCTAAAGCCACTGGAGGTATAATTTAATAACAGCAACAAATAAACAAACAAGTGTTCATTGGATATACAATACATAATCAACTTCATAAAAAGGTTTCATCATCACCATGCAACACACACAGACGCCAACAAACTGCAGAAAGGTTCACCAAAAGGTTAGCCAAAATGCCACAAGCATAATGACAATGACAGAGCCATACGAAACATAACATAACATAACAGACCTAAGAGGGCGATGAGAGACATAACAGAGACAAAACAGAACCATAAGAGAGCCATACGAGCCATAACAGACCTAGGAGAGCGATGAGACATAACAGAGCCATGAGAGAGCACTAGGAGACATTACAGAGCCATGAGAGAACCATAGGAGACAATACAGAGCGCTAGGAGACATATCAGAGCCATGAGAGACATTACAGAGCCATGAGAGCCACACCAGACATAACAGAACCATAAGAGAGCTAAGCCATGTCAGAGCTGTGAGCTAGAGAAGACGTTTATATCGGTCTCTGGCAGCATCGGACCACGCGTCCTGCGGCGACAGCGTTCCCCCGAGTATCGCTGGCCTCGGTGGACCTCCAGGTAGGGACGCCAGTCCTTTGAGGGAGAGCACGCTGTCTTCAGGCGCTGTTGAGAAACGCACAATGATGGAGGTCAGAAAATGGTAGAAATGCACCAATGGAACATGGCTGATGGCGTAGTATTCAGTAATCCAGTGCAGTATTACCACACAGCCCTGGCTACATACATTGGAACACAAACAAAGTGGTGCAGGCTGCACAAAACAACAATTGCCTTTGCGATGCGTTTTCAATGTGTGAGGCGGAGCTTCTGAGGAAGCATGACATGGCATTTAAAGGAGAGGTGTTTCTGTTTGGATTTGAGTTTGAATTTCGCAGGCGTTTTTGAGAATAACTTACTATACCTTTAGGTATACAAGTACAGCACTAACCTACTGTAGTTACAGATACACTGTACTCACAACATACGTATACTATACATTACTAACCAAACCATGCAAGCCTCAAAGCAATTGGCCAGCCCCGTTTGCCCAGTCCTCAAATAACAGTTGAGCAAGTTTGGAATCCAGCACAACCTATTGTCAAATGTCTGTTTTTCCTGTTGTAGAAATCTATCTATCTACTATCAGAGATAATACAATTCAACAGAGGTTCTAACGGACGTTACTTCCGCATTTTCTTTTTGGAAAGGGGGGCAACTTTCTACCCTTTATGCAGATTAGAAGGACCCAGCGTTCTGTGTAAGTCAATGGGGGGTACACGGATTTCACCATACTATTGCCCATAATTTATCTCTGTAGCTGTTAATGGTATATAGCATTAATTCCCAAGTATCTACAATTAATCTGAGGCCACAATGGTATTTCTGCAGTGAACTGTTTTGAGGTAAATTGACTTTATAACAGGCCATGCATGGTAGAATTAGCTGTCTGGGCTTCAGCAAAATGTTGTTGGTGACACGCCAACTTAAGAGACAAAACTGTTAAATTTTTGCTCTATTGAAATGCATTAAAATGCACCATCTTTATATAATTCTAAAATATTTGCTACTAGGCTGTTTTGTCCAAACTAGTTACAGTATCTAAGGGGGAGGGGCTTGGGATGAGTCAGCCTAACTACCGGCAAAGTGGTGTTTCTAGCCGAGCAGAAAAGAAAATAAGGTCAAGTATTGCATAGAGAGTTTCGGTTAATTGTAATGCTGCTGTAAGATAGAGAGGTCAGTGGCCGAGGTGTCGAAGTGGATTTTTATAGAGGGTCTAAAGAAGGAGAAGGTGGGTCTAAAGTCGCACACACCTTCCAGAAGCCTCCCTCTGCTCTGTACAGTTTGTACACAGCCAGAACAGGAATCCAGAGGAGACAAAACACAGAGATGCACCAGCCCAGGGCCACACTCCAGGCAGGAAAGTGCACTGCTCCGTAGGAAGGCGGTACAAAGGACACCAGAGACCACACGAAGATAACCTGGAAGACAGAGACGCCATGATGGACACACACAGTGGATAAGTAAAGTGGCTCTATATGTCCTTCTGCCACTAGATGTCACACTAAGCACACCGGCATCTCAGACCAAAACAAATGCAAATAGTGTGATGTCGTAGCCAATTATTGTACTGTACAGTATAATCTACTGTATACTTTTCTGTTTAAAGTATACAGAAGATTGCTGCCGTTGTGTCCTGAGAAATTACACAGACAGTAACATAGTAACAATTGTCTGATTGTGATTTCATAACGAGGGGCTGAACCCCCAAAGCAGTTGTAGGATGTTTGTCTGGGAGCCACAAGTATTTAGTGAACTTGAATGAACTCTTGCTCTCTATGCACTGTAATGTGTCATAGTTAAATAGTTGTTTGCTACTATATTATTATTTGTGACCCTTAAACAGTGCATATATACATTTAGAATAAAAACATGACAAGTATATAATAATATCTTCATTTGCATAGCTTTTTTCATACCGAATTGCAGCTCAATTTGGTTTAAAGAGAGGGAACATGCACAATCGTGCTTCCCATAAACAAATACAGAAATAAAGAAAAACAACATAAGGAATATAAAATGGTAACTTTTTTTTTATACAAAAAAGGGGCATTTGCCTTATCCTTATACTGCTAATTACTATATGTAAGCAGTCTTGGGATGTTTTTCATACATCCTCAAGATGATTGAAGCATTTTCTCAGCATAAAAAATGTGTTAAATTGCACTGCAAAAAATGCCCTATCTATAAGTGCAAAGATATTAGCTATGAGCGTGCTTATGCTTAAAACATTTGGCTGCTAGTGCGATAAGTAAAATTCACTTCATAAGATGTTTTAAATTAAGTGCAGATTTACTTAATTTGTCACTAGATAAGCCATTTATATTAGAAACATGTGCAACTAGATATTAAATCTAAAAACAAGACGATTACACACTTTTTACAGTGTAAAGCAGAGACGGAGACAGCAGCTATTCTCCATCTTCTACTAACCGTGAGAATACAGGGGCTTATGACGAACCAACAGGCCTTCCACCACACCCAGAACCACCAGCTCTTGGGTCCAATCATCATCTCTATGTCTCGAATGAAGCGGTTACCTCCTGCGACACACACATGACAAGGCACGGGAACGCTGGCCAGGAATGCAGCGGGCACAGTAGGAGAGAGTGTGAACCACTGATCTTAAATATGTACCGTATATGTAGACAAGACCAACCAGCTCTATCAGGGCGATGAGAGGAGTCACCCAGCTTGCAGCAAACTGGTCCAATAGGATCACCCAGTATAATCCTGCCTGTCTCACACACACACACAAGCACAAACGCACACAGACATACACGCACACGCATGCACACACACGCACACGCACACGCACACGCACGTACACAGACGCACACGCATGCACACACACACACGCACGCACGCACACACGCACGCGCGCACACAGACACACAGGTCAACAGTTTGTTTTTGGCACAAACCTCCTAGCCTGGTAGACCCATTATTCGCTTAGTGGATAAGGGTCTGTCCAGGCTCCATTGGGAAGTGTTAACAGTAATTGTCTCCTACTGGGCATATACCTGTGGTTCATTTTAAAACTATTGGAGAAGCCTTTAATCAGCGATGCAACAACTGATTGTATGGCCCCATCTCTACCACATCGCCACCCCGACTGGTCTGCCTGCAGGCTAACAAAGCTTCCAGACTGTAACTTGAGTGACAATTGAGCTGACGTGTTTGTAACTGTATGCTTCCACCGCAAGAACCCCACCCGACCAGACACACACACATCGGTGGGTGTGCCTTTAAACAGAAAACACACCTACCCTCGTCACACACAGCAGGCCAAGCAGGAAGATGGCAGCACAGGCCACCATGGTGATTAAACAGCGCCTGGACTTTAACTGAGGGAATCCGTCCATCAGGCAGGTGGTGATCACCTCTAACGACAACAATGGGAGACATTGTGCAACGGCAGGTCAAAGGTCAACCGAGCCTTGCCGTTAACCCCACAGAGTTAGACGGTCATGCTGTCATAACAAATCTGATGTCGCTACAGTAAACAAGATGGCGTCCCAACGGAAATTCTGTACTTGAAATTGTCTCCTACTCACCAATAAATGCAAACTCAGAATCCAGGCCGAGGACAACAAGCATAAAAAAGAAAAGTACGGACCACAGGGGAGAAAACGGAAGTTTTATCAGGGCATCTGGATACACAATGAATGCCAGGGCAAATCCTGTGGAAAGAGTTTGGAAACAGAAGAAGGTCAGCAGATAGTTTTGTGCTAAAGCGGTGTTATTATTATAGTGGTTCTAAAACTGTTTTATTGGATCCATGATGCGCGTCAGACCTCCCTGGGCCACCTCCCCAACTGGCTTGCCGTAGATATGTGCCATGTGACCCAAAATGGAAAAGATGGCAAAGCCAGCCAACACGCTAGTACCTTGGAAGAGAACAGCAACAAATATACAATCAGGGCATGTATGTTGATTTGTTGATACAGTGCTGTTTCTAATACGCATTAGTAGCACTGTATCAAAGTGTAACTACACCCCAGCGCTGAGCCAGGATCCACCCAATACACAACTTTGAAAAATGTTAAAACATAATGAAGGAACTGAGTGGGGGGGCTCATTAACATTAAAGGCAGGGTCAGTCATTCTTGGCAACTTCGAGCTCAAATCAAACCAGTATCCCGTTGCGTTCCACCGCGGCGCCGCAATCGCACATAGAAATGCACTGTGAAGCAAAGCGTATTGCTACGGCTTTGTTGTCGTTATTTGTTGTTTATGTTGCTATTTACGGAGCCAGGGCCGTGTGGACACAAATAATTATTGGATTATTTTTTCAACACGCACAGAGAATGCTAAAATAGCTAAATGCAAGGAGATATTTGTTAAATTTGACAAAAAGTGTGTAAGCTTACATTTAGCTTACACTAGCGAGGAGTACTGTCCCTATGGTGATTTTTACCGGTTATGACGTGTAGAGACATTTTCAGACCATAAAAACCATATTTTTTAAAAGACTGACATTGTGTTAATATTACACACATATATACTCCCATAATTGCTCCCTATAAACACAATGTAGGGAGCAGTTAAACATTTTGTGTTAAATATACTCTTATGGAAGCCCAACACCAAGTGCTCAACATGAATGACGACTGGCTGAAAGGAGGTGATGTTGGTTTATCAGCGCGTATCATTAGAGAAAATACTAGTCTGCTCAGAGCCAATAAAGCACAACAGCGTCATCAATACAGAGTGCAGTTGCATCTTATCACCACACGTGGCAATGTGCCAAGCTGTCCCAAATAGCTTTTATAGGTATAATAATAAAAAGATATTATTACGGTAATAAAGGTGTAAAACAAAATGTCTGCGGCTGTGTCCCTACCGGCATTGGTGAGCGTTACGACAAACGTGTCCTGGAAAAGGTTGTTGTGAAACTTGCTGTAGGACGACAGGGCGATGACACCCCCGAATGCAATGGAGAGAGAGTAGAAAGTCTGAGTTGCTGCATCCCTCCACACCTGCAGGACAATGACATAGAGCATACGTTGCAGCTTTTTAATGGTAACACGTATCCTTTGGATGCTGTGGTTGAATGTTTAATGTACAAAGTGAGATCATCACCTCTGCTTCCCACAGCTTGGTTATATTGGACTGGGAGCCAATGTAGAACTCTATTCCATCTCTGGCACCCTCTAGTGTCACACCCCTGATCAGCAGAACTGTCAGCACCACATAAGGGAATATAGCGGTGAAATATACCACCTGGGGGAGGGGGAGGGGGAGGGGGAGGGGTGTACAAGGCAAATGTAAATGGGTTGGGAAGAATCTAATGAGGGCAGTGCACTGTACAGTATAGTTAGCCTACCTTACGCTGCTTCATAGTGAATAATAATGTCATGCGTGTGTGTTTGTGTATCAGCACGCCTCTGGAACAAACTAGCTAGCTAACGAGAGCTAGGAAAAGGAAAAGTAATACACCCACGCAGCGACAGAGAATAGGATGATGAATTAAAGTTTGTTGATCTATCTCAGCTAGTATTCTATTATCTCTGGTAATACACCCACGCAGCGACAGAGAATATTGTATGAGGATGGATAATGTTGCTCTATCTCAGTTAGTATTCTATTATCTCTGGTAATACACCCATGCAGCGACAGAGAATATTGTATGAGGATGGATAATGTTGCTCTATCTCGGTTAGTATTCTATTATCTCCGGTAATACACCCATGCAGCGACAGAGAATATTGTATGAGGATGGATAATGTTGCTCTATCTCAGTTAGTATTCTATTATCTCTGGTAATACACCCATGCAGCGACAGAGAATATTGTATGAGGATGGATTATGTTGCTCTATCTCGGTTAGTATTCTATTATCTCTGGCAATACACCTATGCAGCGACAGAGGACAAGAACGCTGACTTTGCCCGATGACTTGATGCCCTTGAAGAGCGCAGCAGCGGTCATTGCCAGCGTCAGGAGCAGGCACAGGGCCAAATGCCAGACCACGGGGCCGGTCTCGTCCAGACCCCTGGACCGCTGCAACACCACCTCACTTGGGAGGGAGGGGGAGAGAGAGAGAGAGAGAGGGGGAGAGATTATAGTAGTTACTGATGTGGGATGTGGGATTTTCTATGTATAACAGTTATGTTTCATTGTGCTAGAATACATGTTTTTGTACTGTCAAAATAGTTGGACAGAGTATTGTTTCTTTTTATTTTGTTATGCTTTGGCAACTTGTCTTTGAACTTGCATGCCAATAAAGTGAATTGAATTGAATTGAATTGAATTGAATTGAATTGTGTGTACTGTGTAGGTACTGATCTACAGTCTATACACTGTAGGTAGCCTGTAGGTACTATACTGTTTATGTCAGCGCTGTGTGACGTGTACTATACACTGTAAGTAGCCTACTGTATGTGAGCTCGTTCTTACTCCCAGTACTGCTCGGTAGGGCTCTGTATCGGGACCCTGACAGCGCTGGAGGCAAGACAGGTTCCGTTTCCCAGAGTCCCGTTAGACCCAGGCAGGTTGGTTGCATTGCACAGTGCTAGAATACAGATATTGGGGATGAACATTAGCGTCTGAAGACCTACTGGGACCCACACGGGCCTCCCAGCAAGATTGGATTGCTGAGAAGCTGGAAGGAGAAAGGCTTTGAGAATTGTAGGGAAATGTTTATTCTATTTATTTTGATCCTGTACCGAGTCCATTGTATCAGAAACATATCTACATTCTGATTGAAGGGAGGGGGATTGCAGCCTTTTATTTGTGAATGTGAGGGGTGATTCATACAGTAATTATAGTTTTTGGGTGAAGTATGCATGTAAGTCATATGGGATTGTCCCATGTCATCTTTTAATAGCTCTACTGGGTTTTGGTAAAGTGTCCTGGACAGATTTAGAAGAACCAATACATTTAAAAAACAGTTTGTTGATGGTGAACACCTACACATTATTGCTTCTGCAGGGCTACAAAGGAGGCTGTAGACCAAACACTAATTAGGCCTACAAAGTTATTTTGGCCATTATAAAGACGACTGGCTCTTTTGGGGAATGGGTTGGATATGTGTTAGCAGGATCCAAACCAGAGACTTCACTCACTGCTCAACTGCCACCCTTCAATCCCACCCACTAAGTGAAGAGGACTGCGGAACACCTTTGTTTTAACACACATATTGATGACTATGTACTGTAGCCATAGATATTTTACATTCTTTACATACCAGTATATCAACTATTAAACTATCTATTCTGTATATTCGGTTATATTACCTTGGTGTGTCAGTGTGTGATCGGTGCCTTATTGACACACATGACAGAACTAATATAGACAGAGACAGGGGCTGAGAGAAGCGGAGAAGACATATATTCCAGCTAGAGAGAGAGGGGGTTAACACCAAGTATTGATGAGTGAAACCATCGTTATGACTGTGAATAAAACCCCCACTAGCACTCACTAGATCTATCTGCTAGAAACGGCAGGAATCTAAGAGTACGAAGAGGCCAACGCCGTACCGCATACCTGTAGTCGTGGCGCTGCAGTTACCGAGGCAGCCGCTCCATGGCAACGGAGACTGGAAGGACGCAAACACGTAGTACACGCTGTAGGCGATGATCACGGCGTAGTACACGGCTGTCAGGGTGTTCACCAGCAGCATGGCCAGACCAGCGCCTGGGGGGCAGAGGGCAGTGTTAGTCTGGGGGGTGGGGGGGCGGAGAGCAGTGTTAGTCTGGGGGGTGGAGAGGAGTGTTAGTCTGGGGGGGAAGGTTAGGGTTAGTGTTTGGGTGGTGCGGTCTGCCCCACGTTCCCACTCACAGAACTGTGAGTGGGAACTGTAAACACAAACTAAATACATACTGTAAACACATACTGTAAATACATACTGTAAACACATACTGTACATACTGTAAACACAAACTAAATACATACTGTAAACACATACTGTAAATACATACTGTAAACACAAACTGTACATACTGTAAACACAAACTAAATACATACTGTAAACACATACTGTAAACACAAACTGTAAACATAAACTGTAAACATAAACTGTACATACTGTAAACACAAACTAAATACATACTGTAAACACAAACTGTACATACTGTAAACACAAACTAAATATATACTGTAAATACAAACTTTAAACACAAACTGTAAATAGTTCTTTGGACCAGCCTCACCTTGCAGAATGGGTACGGCTCGCCACACATTGACAGGCCCCTGGCTGCAGAACTGACCCAAGGCACTTTCCAGGAAGAACAGGGGAATGCCGGTGACAGCCAGCATGATGAAATAGGGGATGAGAAAGGCTCCTGTTGGGTTCCACCGGAGCACATGACAGATGGGAACAGGTCGAACACATACAGGTTCAGTTTCTCTGACGTGGATCAAGAATATAGTCCCAGGCGAAAAATATTTTTTTAATGAGGATTTATTTATTTATTTCTCATTTAGCCTTGCACTACTAGGCTTAGTCTATGTCTGTTTGGAGTGCATTCTCCATTTTTTTTGTCTTCCACAGCGATGGCTCATGGTCAGATACTAGTCTCAGGCTTTTCCTTTCATCAGCACTACGTTACATAAGCAACTGTTGCTGAGCATCTGACACATAGGTACATGTAAGCATGTCAGCTCTCTCAGGACGTGAGGTAAAGATTTTCATTGGTTGTGAGCATTGTCACTCACAAGACACTGCTTTAATATATAATGATTTTATGTAAGCAGTAAACACAAACAAATGCCTTAGTATTGTAGGTTTAACGTTCAACGCGGTAAATGAGTTACCGTATGTAGGTTGATGTTGGTTGTGCATGTCGCATTACCTCTCCTCAAATAGATGGGTCTGATTGCAGTTAGCCAATGGTAACGTTACTCAAGTAAAGTATGGCCCTGCGAGACTACTAAGATACTAACCCCCTCCGTTCTTATAGGCCAGATAAGGAAATCTCCAAATGTTTCCCAGGCCAACAGCAAAGCCAATCATGGAGAGGATGTACTCTCTTTTACTGGTCCAGTTTCCCCGAGCTGGGTTTTCATCCTGACTGGCACCATCAGCAACACTTAGGTCCTGTCAGTTCATTAGGATGAGACTCTCATTGTTGCTGTGAACCATACAATCTGTACTTTTTAACTTCAGCATGAACATTTAGTGTTTATGTTTTCAATACATGACAGTCCCATTCAAGTATATTTTACGGTCACAATAATTGTAATTTATTCATTTGCCAAGCATGAAGAATTCATTATCAGTTGTAACTGCTATTTAATATTAATATACAGTATGTCTTTATTCTCCAAGCTACACTGGCCCCCCTACAAGTCACTGTACACATTCATGCTATGAGAGGAGGTTATAAATCATAGGCCTACCTGATCATCAACTGCAGGGTTTCTTATAACAAGTTCCGTAAAACTGTTCCATTTAAATCTACTCATTTTGTGTTTACTTTTTGCTCCTTGGGAAGAGTTGGCATTCCTCAGGTAAGTCTATTTAAAGTGCCTGTGAATTACAGGCATGGGACTTTGTCATTCACAACCAATCAGCTTGTTGCTCCATGTTGCCTTAAAACACGCCCCAGCAGCTCGTATTCACTGCATGTAAATAAGTGTCACATGAATAATAAATATCCTGTTGCTGAAAATGTCACGTTGAACAAAGGCTAAAAATAATAAAATGTGAACACATTTTGGTCAATGACACCTTCTCTGTGATAGCATTAATGACAGCACCTTGTTGATGACGTGTGACCACAGAGATGAGATAACCAAAATGGCCGTGCTAGGTCACTGTCCTGGCCAAACCAACAATCAGAAGATTACCTACAGACCTGCTGACAGTCAGACACAATAGCCAAGAGGCAAGCCAAGTTACTGAAGGATTTGAGGTCAACAGATGTGTCTTAAGGCCTGGAAGTCTGTAGCTAGGTTTTGGGTTAACTCTCTATGGCATCCAACAGTAAACAGCACAATGATATTTTGGTGTATTATAGCCTTAATGATGTTCAACACAGTATAACGTACAGTACATTACCAACAAGTGTATACACACATGCACATTTATACATTTTGGTACAAATGTTTGAACGAAAGACACTAAATTATACAACTTAAATACATAACATGGAACTATGTGGTCAGTAATTTAGCAGTTTAAAATGTAACATGCTGGTATATTGTAATACATGATTAATTAACATTAATACCATTGTGTATTCACATTGCATTAAAGACCATACAACTAAAAAGGCATAATAATAAAGGGCATAAATGTTGAACCCTGACCCTAACGCTAACGCTGAAAATCACATGTTAAGAGAATTACTTCAGAAGCCCTGTATAGCCAGGTGCCTCTGACTCAACTAGTCATTACAGGCCCATTACTGGACCAGTGGTTGTTAGCGTGACCTGGGTCATTTCAGCTTCCTGTGGCTACAGTATGGGTGCACACGCATATGGCTGACGTACTGTAGAAATCAGTTCATCAGCGAACGACTTGCTTTCTTGCGTGTCTGTGTGGTTAAGGGTTAAGAGTGTTGTCTAACGGCGCACAACGTGTTTTAGGGTAGGAAAAGGACAATCTAAAACAAATCCTATAAAGTGCAATCTTATAATAACATGTATTTATTATGTTATTTATATAATAGTGTGTTGAACTCATCTAACATCAAACACAAAAACAAATACACTTTATTCTGAAAACAGACTGAGACAATTGGTAATGCGTAAAACTAAAAGTTGAGACAGCGATTGTAAGCTGCTACACTTTTTATGAATTTCAGTGAAGGTTTCCTCACATCCTGCTATCTGCCCCTTCTGCGTGCATGCTGGAAAAATAATCTGGTGTTTATACACAGCCTTTTTGTTTGGATCGAGTTCAAATATCAACAATCTTTCTCCAGAATGACTGTTTCCTTGAATCAACACAACATGGTTCCCTCTCCATGTCTGTTTCATCACAATCATTTTTGAAGGGTGAATTCCCATACTACAGTAATATAGATAGATAGATAGATAGATAGATAGATAGATAGATATAACACAATATAGCTTAGGGATATACAGGTTGTTTACATATGTTATACGTATGCATTACTTATCAAGAAGATACACAGTAGCGAGCCTTACTGTTTACTGGTATATAAGGTTTGTGTTAAGAATGCCCTGGACAGTGGAAACACTCGACCACACAAAACCATGTGTTTTGATTGGACCGCTTGGTGGATTGAGGCCCAATCATATAAAGGGCGTCGGTCATTTTTCCCACAGTAGAGGAGAGTGAGTGGACGTGTCAGTCAAACACCATGGTTGATTGACACGTCCAGGCAGTCCCCAGTCGATCCAAGAGGCACTGCCCTGCTCTGTCGCGTTGCTGTCCTTCTGTAAAGGAGAGATAAAACAGGTTCAGAATGCACACATACCAACTATGTGTTGTATCTGCATAGCAACAGGAGGTGGTTGTCAGGCTAACGCCCACTGGTGGCGTAGTTTGGTGTGTTCAGTCCGTTCTAAATCTCTTGTGACTTGATGCCCGTCGACGCCTCCAGTGGGCCTTGGCTATGGTGACTATGGTAAATGCGGACCTGGGTGAAGTTTAGAGGTCGATGCTGGAGGCCATGCGCAGGCAATGGGCGGACTCCGAAGGGACGTCCCGCTGGCTAATCTCGTTCCCTTCCAGTCGCAGCGTCTTCAGCTGGGAGAAGCTGGTCACGTCCACCACAGCGCAGAAGCTGCCCAGCGTGAACTCTGCGGCGGAGACAGAGAGAAGGAGAGAAGGAGAGGCTTGTATCCATCAGGGCAGCATCAAATTATACTCGGAATTCCAAAGACATTGAGCTCATGCTATTCCTGCAATCCCTGATGACTCAGCGGTATCTCACAAGTATGAGTATGAGATGAGAGATGTTATGCTAATACATGTTGTTGTCATCACATCAAACCTACTCATGGGCCACTGCAGTAGCTGACCGCTCTGTGTGCTGAAAACAACCTGTTGGAGTCTGCGACTGTAAGCTAATCAACTAAAGCTAATTTATAGCAAGAATCTGCTTACTAGCTAGCTGTGTGCTGGTGTTACTACCCTGTATATGGGAATGCAAACAAAGTTGTGCATACCGCACCACGCACCACTATCCCACAGCCTTTACACAATCCCTACGCACTGAAGGGAAATGTGTGTTCACATCAGCAGACATTCCAACCTGCTGGAACTCATTTCCGGGAGTCATGGGCGTCCGTCCACAATCGTAAACCCCCCTTTCCCTCCCCCTTTCTTCCCCGAGGTGACAATATTTTGCTGTATTTCATTGTCTCGCGACACTCTCTTTCTTACAGCCTGCTCTCGCTCGATTTTCCAGGAGATTTGGCTTTTCCGGGTGGTTGTATATTATTTGCGGAGGTTCTGGAGTCACTAGTAAAATGTGGGAGACTCCCGGAACATCTGGGGGAGTTGGGATGGCTGCATCAGCAGTCTTTTCTCCGTCATCGCTGACTCCACCTTTAATAACGTTCAATATAATAATCATCTACACCACCTTTAATGTGGTTGGCCTGCAGGTAGAGGTGCTGCAGGGAGCTGCTGACGACAGGGATCCTCTCCAGCCCGTTGAAGCTGAGGTCCAGCTCCACCAAGCCCGACACGTTGAAGGCGTTCCTGGGCACGCCCTTGTCTGTCAGCTGGTTGTGGGCCAAGCGCACGTACTGCAGCCGGGGAAGGCCGCCCAGGAATCCCTCCGGCAGGGTCTGGATGGCGTTGGACTCCAGGTACAGCTGGTGTAGGAGCTCAGGCAGGGGCTCTGGAACCTGAGAAGTACCAGAGACATTACATAGAGGAGACAGACCACTTAGAGAGTCCACAATAGAACTCTATGGGAGAAGTACCAGAGACATTATATAGAGGAGACAGACCACTTAGAGAGTCCTCAATAGAACT
>JAODTR010045777.1:0-18939 GCA_025399935.1 Amblyopsis rosae | reverse complement strand
GAGAGAGAGAGAGAGAGAGAGAGAGAGAGAGAGAGAGAGAGAGAGAGAGAGAGAGAGAGAGAGAGAGAGAGAGACCCAACCCAGATGACTGTGAGGGAATCCTTGGCAGAAGGAGTGGAGGGAGGCCAGGGAACCCCGTTCAACAGCTCCTTCCTTCCTCCCTCCACTCTCCCCCTCCCTCCTTCTCTGTTCCCATGTCTGCTCTTCTCTCTCTCTCAGCCTGGCTGTGTACGTATGCAGCGCTACAGCTGCTATAAAAACATTATACAACCCGCGGTAATGGGTAGAAAAGGCCTTGTGTCAGACTGGCGGAGCATAGAAAACAGCAGCGCTTGTTCCTCTTTGACATTCCAGCTGTGGCTGGCAGACATCAGCCAGAGATCCCTTGTGCTTTCTGCTGGGTCCAGCCTGAGCTCTGATAGAGCCTTGCAGACAGAGGAGAAAAAAATCCCACACAGTGATTCATCTACAGGGTACCTTGTTGGACCCAGGGTGTGGGCTTCTCAACAGGATGGTGTGATATCTGATTTTGGTAATATCCACCAGTTGACAGGAAGCATTATGAAACTAAACATATTTAAGATGGTGTTTAGTTAAGCATCTGCTTGTAGGGCAGCGATTTCTACCTGCAAATAGCAAATACGTAATACTTGTTTTCAGCCAGCTGGCCACAAACCACAACTTTAACCATTAAACCCCCTGTGTCATTCCGCTGGTCAAGATGTGAAGTAAAATAACAGTTATTTCCAGTGGAGGCACTTGCGATGTGTGTGGCTTTGGGGCTTTTGTTTTCGGAAGGAGACTGTGGGCATTCCTATTTCCAGATTCTCTCTCTACAGGGTCATGACTCACGTTAGCAGAATGCAGCTTTTTGGAAAGTGTGACAGTGTGACACAAGCTAAACAAACACAGGTCGTATTTACAGACTGTATGATATGAATATCTTAAAGGTACAGTAAACTATTAGTAAGCTAATGCACCTATTTTTCCGTGCGCGTGCTGCTGAATAAACGTATCCAGTACTTGTGCACAGCCCTGGCTCTGTAAATAGGAACACAAACAAAGTGGTGCTGACCGCACACAACAATATCCTAGCCTTTCAAATTTGGGCGCGGAGCTTCTGAGGGAGAAACTACAGTATGGCATTGATTTATTTAATTCACATTATTTACTTCAGACATGACAGATGTGTTTGATGCTGTAGGTCATTGGTGGACTTCATCAGAAGACTACATGACTGAGATGGCCTATGTGTCATATTGACGCATTGATCTACAGTATTTGCCAGTTGGCTATGTTTAGCACTTGAGCTGTCCTTGTTCTTAAGCTGTCAGTGATTCATTTCATTGGTGGAGGTGGCTTTATAATGAGAGGCTTTGTTTAATATCTTGTATATAAAAAAAAAAAAAAAAAAATAATACTAATAATATAAAAAAATATTTTTATGCATGAGAAGAACACTTCTCGATAGGCTAGCTAGCCCAATCATAAAATATATTTTGTAGCTGTTACATGACATTAATTCTCCCCTTCACTCAATCCTGAAAAAAGCAGTGTGATCATATTGAATATTAATTACTCTTTCTCTCTCTCTCTCATCCCTTGTTTAACACTCAATTCCTCCAACACTGGCATGGTGTGACATCCACAGAGCTCCCAGCTGAAGAAGGTAAATATTGACATTTCCAATGTGCCAGGATTCACCTTCCTTCAATAGCCTTTTACCAAGCTTAAACCAGGATATCCTTAATTTTATATTATCGTGTAGGAGGCAAACTTTCTAAGTGCACATTGCTGTAGCTTTCCACCATATGAACACAGTATAAAATGCCTTTTTCAATACAGTGATTGTATTGTCAGACAGTTGTATGAGCTGCTTTACTTATAAATCCAGTTAGCGTTGTGGAATTCTAATGTAACCCTACCTGAACACACAATGATGCAATGCTGCTAATCAGTTGGACTACTGGAGGCCACTCTGGTCATAAGACGCAACTGCACTCTGAATGATAAATGTTTTTATTACTTTCTGCAGATGCTCTTTTATTATTTTTTTCTATACTTTACGAAATATAGGTGTACTTTTCTCCATGATATAAAGTAGAGAGCATTAACTGCTACTGAACTGACTCATTACAAAAATATCTCCTTTGCACCGGTTATCTAGTATCTAAATCTATAGTATTAATGGCAAACAAAGTTTTTACCAATACAATGCCATGCTATGCAGCTTTAAATGATCATTTAAACTGTAGTCCTTGAGGGTCAGGGGCTTTTCTGTGAACTGTGCTGTGCTGTATGTGTGACTGTTGCAGGCAAGTCTCTGTGGGAGCTGGTGGTGGAACAGTTTGAGGACCTTCTGGTCAGAATCTTGCTGCTAGCGGCCTGCGTTTCCTTCGTAAGTAATTGCTCACACACCCAGCTTGCCACACGTCACTCAGCACACCGCCAGTATTGCCACTGACCATTTATAATGCAGGTTTGAGATGACTAAGGTAAACTGGTCATTTATTTTTCTTATCTGTAGCCTTTCAAATGTTGTACTTCACAGGATTGGTGTGGTCTAGTGGAATAGCAGATCTTACTGGCTAGTTCTGCATTTGGACACAAATTGTACCGTGGTTATAAAATTGTAATGATTATCATAAATACCACCCCTACCTTTAACAAACCCCTCTAAATGGCACAGCACATGACTGTGAAGGCTGGAGAGGGTGGGGAATCCTGACCATATAATGACTTCTTTCCATTTATTGCAGTTAGTTCCTAGTGCCTTTTAGATGGAATTGCTGTGCTATTTCTGGAAGGTGGAAAATGTCTCTAAAAATGTATTAGTGACATAATATACGATCCAATAATAATATACGGTCCAACTGCTCTTGTGTTGCTCCTGATTTTCTGGTTTGAGACCTATGGCGTGGGGGTTGTAGCGGCAGGAAATTAAGAGTACCGTCTTAGTTTTTGTCACTTAATTTTGGCTGTCCGTAATAGTGGTAAATGTGTTGTTTATAGCAATGCCCCTGTCCTGTTCCACTGCTGGACAGCTTCTACGGCCATGACTCGAAACGGACTTTAAATTAGTAATACTCTGATAATATGACACTTTAACTGCTTTTCTCTTTTAACAATTTTTGTATTTGCTCATTTTACTGTGTATGTGACATCTGTAGAGGCATGATGGAAAATCAATATGGACTACAGTGATGTTCAAACCTTAACGTGGAACATATCTTTGAATTTATTCAAATAGATTCCAGTTTACTATACGCATTACTTGCCTTTGCATGGGGTATTAATATTATTATACACTCGATGGGTGGATAATACTGTATTATATATATATATAATATATATATTATATATATGAATTTATCCATCTGTTGGATGATCCTGTTATTTCCCTCAATGCACGGATGAACGTTTAAAATGTTAGTTTTTTTTTTCTTACAGTAGAGTTAAGAAAAATAACAATGATACACCTCCATTTTGAGAAAGAATAGAAGGCTGACATTTATCTTTACATGTGCTTGTCTGGTGTTCTTTTAGTTGGGTAAAGGAGGTACAACAAGTGACCTTGAATTATCGGATCTTTTCCTTGTCAGGTTTCTGTAAAAAAAAATTTTGTATAAATGGTTGACCTTGCGAGACTCTCCCATATGATTTTTGATATGCGTTAATGTTCTCTTTATTTGAGTTGAAAGCTGTGATTATCTTAACCTCTGGAGACATTGGCTATAATGAGCCATCTGTTGCTGTGTCTCTGTGTTCAGTAATGCATGTCGTGTGTGTGTGTGTGTGTGTGTGTGTGTAAACCCCCCCCCCCACAAAAAAAAACCAAAAACATGTGTTGCTGCAAAGCCCATAGAGGTTTTATTTTGGAGTAGGGATTTTGTAAAGTAAATGGTGTAGCGCCATTGTACTGTAAGTCTTTTTGGCTAGTAGCTATAGATCCATTGAAGTGAATTTAATTGCTCAAATTGAAATACTCTTGCCAGATGACACCTGCTCATCCAAATGAGCATTTGGCATGTATTCATGTCTTCTGGCATCTGGCATGTCTTCATTGGTTGAATTATCATCCAACTACTACTGTACTTGTTTTATCTTTCCAATTTGTGGGGTGTTTTTTTGACCTGGGTCCAAAGACATCAAGACTAATTGGAGTTTCCCTACAATCTCAACACAATCATGGGGGTGATTCACTATTCTGGGCTCATGCTGTGGTGATGCATGTTCTAGTACTCAGTACGAGTGGTGGGGAGTGATCTCCCAACCACTGAGATGTGTTTAGACGATGGTCGCCAAGACATATTGTGTGATCACAGCTCCAAATCTTACTGTAGTGCAGTTGTCTTTCACAACTTAATGGCTAAAGTCAGCGATTGTAAGCGAATGCAAATTCAAAGTCAAATTCAGCGAAGATGTACTCAATGTCCGCCAGCTGCACTATCTGTGTGCATGCTCAAAACAATAATCTGGCACTTCTAGACAGCCCTGGCTCTGTAAGTGGGAACACAAAGTGCTGTAGACAGCACACAGCAACAATATCCCAACCTTTGCAATGTGTTTCCAATGTGAGGAGCTCCTCTATAGCATTGAAGGGAGAGGTGTTTTTGTTTTGATTGAGTTCAAATATCTACAAGCATTCTCCAGCATGAGTCAATACTACAATCGATGGTTACGTATGTAGCCGCGGTTCTATGAATTTCGGATGCCCGCCAGAGCTTGGCAACCGTTAGTACCAGAGGGCACACGTCACCCAGGTCACAGGTGACCTTGTTGATACAAACACTCGACCTGCACGTGTGTTTGTTTTGGGCGTCCTGGTGCTTAACGCACCTCCTCCGGCAGTCAGTAGAAATAATAGAACCACACACTCTCACATCTTCTACAACTAATTACATACACAGCAGGTACAGTAGTAAAGGACTCATTTTCACTCTTATCGTTCCCAGGTAGCATTAAAAAGACTGAATTGCTTAACCTGTTTATCATCACATGTACATTATAGGCCCTGTTTATTGCTGCTTTGTGGACAATTACTTTTGGCTTGTTAACTAACTTTTCAGTAATAAAAATAGCTGCACATATTGGCCAGCTTTTCCTGTTAGGTGGGGCTCAGCTCAGTGGTAACAACCTGTGTTAGCCGCTGTTATGCTAACCTTAAGCTGGATTTCTTCGCAAGGCTTGTGACTGGATTCCGACTATAAACCAGTATGTCTAACAAGGGCGTGTTCACTAGGTGTTGGCCTTGTTTGAGGAGGGAGAGGAGACCACAACTGCATTCGTCGAGCCTATTGTCATCCTCCTCATCTTAATCGCCAACGCTGTTATTGGAGTCTGGCAGGTGAGAGATTGATTGTGTTGTGTTTGTCATGTTTGCAGTTATGAACTACATCAATAGAACCACACTTTGCTGTCCAAAGCACACACTCATATCCTTCGATTTCTCACTGATTTAATTCCTTTCAGCGCATTATATAATTGCGTAATACATTTTTTTCAGTTCGGTGCCATTTTAGTCCTTGGTGCATTCTTGAGTTTCTGTGGAGGTTTGATGATTTTTCTACCTCTTCTCCTGACAGGAAAGGAATGCAGAGAACGCCATAGAGGCTCTGAAGGAGTATGAGCCAGAGATGGGCAAGATTTACCGCATGAACCGTAAGGCTGTACAGATGATAAAGGCTCGGGACATCGTCCCTGGAGACATAGTGGAGGTGGCAGGTGAGCAGAGACAAACTGGACATTCCTCACTGAGAGAGAAAAAAAAACACAATTTCCGCCCCCGCCACCCTTAGAGTCGAATCTTTACTCAGTTAATCTCAAACAGCTGCCCATGGTCCAAGGTTGGTAAATGGGTGTCCGATCTCATGCCCTCATTGCATAAGATGGAGTGTAATCTGCTATGCAGGTGCTTCATCCTAACCAATCTGAACACCATCTGGTTTCATGTAGGAGATCCTGTCTGTGGTTAAAGCCACAGTGCAAGACGCCCACAGTTCTTATTGTTAATAAATCGTTATTTCATTCATGGTGTGAGGTACCGTAACACATTACAGACTGACACTGTTACGCTCCCTGCCGGGCAGCTAGGGCTATGATCGAAACAAGGGCGCCCTAAAGTGTTGGTGGGGGATGGAGAGCGCGAGAGAGAGAGAGCGCGAGAGAGAGCTAGATTTGTGCATTGGCATACCACAAACCACCCATACACCACAACTTCAGAAGTTGCAGATTGCAGCTCTAATTAGTGACCGCAGCTGGTGCCGGGATGGGCTGGAGTGAAAACATTGCAGTCGCTTGGCACCTGTGGGGCACACATTTGGCAGGAATGACCGCACCCCCCCAATCCCCTTCCCCCACCCCACCCCACCCCATTAGCACACACGCGCACTAGCGTGGGCCATGTCGCCGAGCTAACCAGTCTGGAATCACTGTTGGAATATGTCAAACTAGGTTGCATATAAAAAGCCCTGTCTCTGGCCAGTCCAGGGCCAACCTTTAGGGTTATGTGCTGCTTGTGTGTTGTATGGTTATGTGTGCGTATGTGTGCGTGTGTGTGTGTGTGTGTGTGTGTGTTTGGCATTGTGAAAGTGGCTGTGGTTGCTTTTAGGGGCCTATTTAAATTTCCGCAGCTTTCCCTTTTTACGTTTTGCTTTTCCATACTCTCAGATTCACCACCTGGCCACTACCAAATGTTTGTCAGCTTCACGCACGCACGCACGCACAAAAATCCCTGCTGCAACCTTACCCATGTGTGGGCAGCACTGGTCTAAAAATAGCCTTGTTGTCACTCTGGTTCCCGAACATCTGTGTAGTGTACGGTGAACACACACAAATGCATGACATTCATATTTATAGAGCACGCACTGAGCACCTTGCTACATCATCATCACTGTGATTGGTTTGTTAAGGTTGACCTTGACATTGATTGGCTAACGCGTCAGTGCGTCTTAGCTAGCAGGGAGAATATGCACCCCTGGAGTGAGAGACAGACGGCTTCCATTCACACTCGCTGCACTGGCAGTTTTAGAGAGGATTCCATGCACTGAATGAGCTTTGTGTTAGCTACAGTAATGACTTGGCACTATTGCATTTTTGTGTGATATTTCAGAGCAAACAGCACATTTGCTGCTGGCTTATTAATATTGTGAGATTCTTGTCATTGTTTTACAGTACCTTCTGGACAAATAGAGCAGCACTGTTTAGGAAGAGTCACTGTTATATTTGTGGTCTAACATTTATGTAGTATGTGGGCAAATTGAAATTTTTGTGCTTTGTTTTGCTTTTAGCAGTGGAAAATGGTGTGTGTGTGTCTTTGTGTGTGTGTGAGAGATATTTAGATGGATAGCTTGTAGTTTAATGGAATTCAGGCTTGTCAGAGCCAGTATTTGCAATCTCACACATATGTGTACACACACACAAACGCACACACACACACGCAAACACACACAAACACACAAACACACACACACACACACACACACACACACACACGAAAGGACACAGACGAGCCTGCACAGGCAGAGGAAGAACGTAATAGCATATTATGGTGGCTCTAGCATTGCAAAAACAGTGGCTTCACTATAAAAATGCCTCAGTTCTTTCACACTGAATTGTAAACCACATTGTTTTACTGCACGGCGCTGGTTGTAGAGAAAAAGACGCTCAGTTAACTCCTCGCTTGTCTAATTACGCTACAGTGATTAAACCATTCTCTCCTTTATTGGTAGGAGACAGTAATATTATAATGCTGGAACTGTCTCTTTGCTACTTTCCATTCCTCACGGTATCACAGCAAGTGCAGGAAAATAACCTTATGGGTATACAGCTACTATTGTACTAAGATAATTGTCAAATCCAACAAATATCGCCAGTTAACCGTTCTCTCTCTGCATGTTGAAAAGATTATTTTATACTCCTACACAGCCCTGGCTCCGTAAATAGGAACATAAACAATGTAGCGAACACTGCTCGTATCAACAAAGCCGTAGCACTACACTTTGCGTTACAATGCATTTCGACGTGTGAGACGGTGCCGCGGAGGACTCGAAGTTAGCAAGAATGACCCTGCCTTTTAAAAGCACATCTATCACAAGGAATCCATAATAACAGGCTGACTGCCTATAGTCTTTATTTGACTCAGTGGAGCGGCTGAGCAGACTTTAAATGAATACGAACTTTAACTTTCTTTGTTGCAGCAGGCAGTTATGGATTTGATCACAGAACACGTATTTAAGTGAAATAATCTGGTTAAATGAGGCCTCAGATATAGGAATCGTATAGCATTTCGGCTATGCAAAATAATATTGACTATGGACATGCTTTCATAGTGCTGCCTGCAATGAAAACCCTTTTCTTTTTTTGATCTAACCCTGGTTAATCTGTGACATAACCTTGTTGCTAAGCAGCATTAAACAGTGGTAAACATTAGATTCATGTAGTGCACTACTAGACTATCCCCTCACATCAAATGTTTGGGATCTTTAATCAGACTTTGGCCCTCCTGACTGAAACAACATCTAGGGATTAGATGACAAAGAAAACAAACAGTATGCTTTCCTTCACTCTACAGATTTCCCAGATGCTTTTGTACTTAAGACGAGCCTGTGTTTGTTCCATGGGAGCCTAATGTTGGCAGACAAAAATAGCGAATTGGTGGTATTGCAAACAAACGCAGATGACCCCAAGTGCTACTGAGGGCTAAGCATGTAAAATAATTTCCTCACGTGTTTCCACCCCTATTGCCCGCATGTCTTCTTTTAGGTTTGTTGTTAGTAACTCCGTCTATGGATATGCCACAGTTGTGATTTGCGCCTCCACTGGAACTTTCCTGGGTTTTTAAATAGAGTAACTCCAGTGGAGTGTGTTTTCAGGAAGAGCGTTTATACAGTGACAGAAACCTGCGATGGGCTGTTCCGTACCGGACACGGTTACCCTGCATGTGAATGTGAGCCTCTTGGCCAGAGCCTTATGTAAGACATTCAGACTGTCCAGTCTTAATAACCAAGTGGAAGGAAGAACAAATAACATGTATGCCTCATTAGCTAGCTGTCTCGTACGTTTTGGCTACATGCAGGGGTGCATATCCAGTGTAGTCCGGGTCAGCAGAGATGACACATACAGTACTGTAGTTAATATATGCAATCCTCTCCACGTTTAAATGTTAATGACAGCTAATGGACATCAGGTAAACATTTTACATGTGCATGTTTCAACTATTTTAACACAGATTTGTTACAGTTACACCAGGCTAAATTAGTTTACATCCAAATATTTAACACATTGTGCTATGGGTTGCTTTACAGTATATGCAGGCTGATAGAGTATGATTGCAAAGCATTAGCATTTCAATTGGACCTTAGCTATATTCTATCAGAGAGAAACTGTCTGTGGGAGTCCACGGCAGAAACTTGTGGGTTGAAACGCAAGGTATGATTCTGTGGGTAGGCGTTTCACAAACCTTTACCTAACCCTGTGGACCTATTGCTATCTCCTACACAAACATTTCATTGCTCTCTGGCCCAAGGTGTTGTGGGCAAGGTGGGGGATGGATGGTGATAACTTAAAGGAATTGGAGGACAATTTGAATACATCACAGTGAAGAGTCGAAAACACGCACTTCCATGATTGTATCGTCCCTCTCCTGTGATCTCTGACCCTTGATGAAGTTTGACAAGGATTATATGAAATAGTAACACAGAAGTCACTAGGGACTGCTTTGAACAAACCCATTATATTATGAAAATCACAAAGGTGCATTGAAGATTGGTACCTGCAAATTATTCTGCATGCGTAATTAGCAGTTCTGACAGGACTCGGTCGGATGTGAAACTTATTTAAAAACTGACTTCTTTCTCTGTATTCACTGGCTGGGAAAGAAATGAGTGTGTTGTGTGTGTTTTAAAATGTTAGCCTATATGCTCTTTGGAACACTCATCTACATAAACCCATTGGAGAATCTATATTGACATTATCAAAACAGTATTCATTATTTAGATAAAAAACACAATTCACCCAATATCCATGTTTATGCCATCTGGCAGTGGCACCATATTACTAATATAACAAAGAGCTTAATATCCATGTATCATAGGCCTGGCCACTGGTACCTTTTTTAAATATATAATCCTGTCATTTGAAATGCCTAGCCCTCAGTTATGTTTTTCAAATGACAAATTAGTTTATCAAACCGGACAGAAAGCAAGATAGCCAGAGGTAGGGAACTGGAATTGATTGTAGATGGCAACCTGACTCCCTCAGGGTTGTATCGAGCTGTGTAGCAGCTGCTGGCCTGAGGGCTAAAACCACAGTTTCTTTGAGCAGGGATCTGCTATCTGCACACCTTTGGCTAGTGTCACCTGTGGCAATAGCAATGCCAGCGTGCTAAATTCCTTAACTCCAACAGACCAGATTAGACCCTACTTTGCAGTCTAGTGACAACATTGGTTAAAGCATACAATTGACAAGTGTCCTATGTCACGCATACATGCAGATACTGTATGCACACACAAATGCATGCAAACATCCCACACACATGCAGGCAATTAAATTATGATGGTATTTTAAGTCTTTAAAAAGGAGGCACCTCCCAAATATTAGTTTAGTGGTGCTATATCAGAAATACAGAAGTTTCAACATGAATTGCCCTGAACAGTAATATAGCACACACACATTATCCAGACAGAGTTGAACATCGTCAAAGTTTACCAGTTTATTCTGGCCATATCACACGCTAATGTTTTGGCCAACGGCATTCAGAGTATGATGCACGGTGTCAACTGCCAAATACTGTTTCAAATGTTTATTGCAAAGAAACAAATTTAACTTATTTTCTTAGTTTGCATTATTTTCATTCACCTATTTGAGCCTCCTATAATTATAATAATAATTCTTGTTTTTTTTTTGTTGTAATAAACAATTAAAATAACAAGCTTATTTTACATTGACTTGCTATAACACTAAACTACATTTGTTATATTTTCCTTTTATTAGTGGGTGACAAGGTGCCTGCTGACATCAGAGTGACCTCAATCAAGTCCACCACACTACGTGTGGATCAGTCCATCCTCACAGGTGGCGTTCCCCTTATTCTACTTACATTTACTGTAACGTGAGCGACTTGACCATTTATTGATCATTAAGTAATCTTCATTTCAGGTGGTAATAAATGACTGAGATATTGTGTCAGAATGTCAGCAATGTTCATAGTACTCTTCTGTTATTTGCTATAATATAAAGTGATATGGTGTCGAGCCAGTCAGTAACCACAGGAGGGAGTTTCCTTATGTTGTCAATCACTAGTGTGTAAGACTCAAACTTGGCAAGCTACATCAGTAGTGTAACTGGTATTGCTACAGTAGCACATTAACATTCAGTCAGAGTAAAAAAACAATTCATATTTATATATATGTTGTCATTTCGTATGTGCTCTCAGTCTTTCAAACTAAACCTCACTTTTGTAACAACAGTTTCAACCATTTGCACCAAACAGATATTATATATTTTTTTGTAGTATTCATTTTTGCTTTCCAATGACCCCAATCTTCTTTTCAGGGGAGTCCGTATCCGTCATCAAACACACTGACCCTGTTCCAGACCCTAGAGCTGTCAACCAAGACAAGAAGAACATGCTGTTTTCTGTAAGAACATACCCCTTTTCTTATCTCTAAGAATTACTTGAGTAGTCCCTTAAATGGCACTTAAAGGCAGGGTCAGTCATTCTTGCTAACATCGAGCTCAAATCAAAACCGTATTGCTCTACGGTCAGTGGCGCAATACGGTTTACACAGCCAGGGCTGTGTAGAAGTATCAGATCATCTTTTCAACACGCACAGAGAACAGTAAGCGTTATAAGTGGATTTTGACAAAAAGTGTATTAGCTTAGCATTTAGCTTGCAATAGTTGACTTTACCTGACTCCACCCACTTAACTTGCAAAAAAATGCATCAAGGAGCTGAGTGAGGGGAGGGGAGGGGCTGAGAGGGTTCCCACATTAACATTACCGTTTGAATTTGATGACCGTTGAATAAAAAAAAGATGTTAAAAAATTGACTGGAACACTAGACAATGTCCTGGGGTGATCTTTAACGGATATGACGTGTAGATCCGTTTTCAGCATGTTTTTATAAAAACGTGAATTTAGTCAATATTAACAGCACTGGCGTGTCTCATCACAGATGAGTCCTATTACTTGGTGTACAGCTAAAAAATGAAACCACATTTTAGCGTGCAGTTCCACATTCAAATGTGACACAGGTGTGTGTCCATATTGCAGCAGTGGTTCAACATGGTTCCAGCTAGCAGCTCTAAATCCCCTCCGCCCAGCCGGTCACAGCCATCATGTCCCCCCTTTCTTCCCATGTAGGGCACCAACATTGCCGCAGGCCGGGCCATAGGCGTGGTGGTCTCCACGGGCGTGTCCACCGAGATCGGAAAGATCCGAAACCAGATGGCTTCCACGGAGCAGGAGAAGACCCCCCTGCAGCAGAAGCTGGACGAGTTTGGCCAGCAGCTGTCCAAGGTCATCTCCCTCATCTGCGTGGCCGTGTGGGTCATCAACATCGGACACTTTGGGGACCCCGTGCACGGCGGCTCCTGGATGCGAGGGGCTATTTACTACTTCAAGATCGCCGTGGCACTGGCCGTGGCCGCTATCCCGGAGGGTCTCCCAGCTGTCATCACCACCTGCCTGGCCCTGGGCACACGCCGCATGGCCAAGAAGAACGCCATCGTCCGCAGCCTGCCCTCCGTGGAGACCCTGGGCTGCACCTCGGTCATCTGCTCCGACAAGACCGGCACCCTGACCACCAATCAGATGTCTGTCTGCAGGGTGAGTCAGTTATATTTACTGAAGGCTTGATCTACAAAGAGGATTACTTTTAGAACTGTCTTGGACTCTCATTCATTATAAAGTAGACTCATTTAGAAGTTTGAAAGTAACTTGTTTTTAGTTGTTTTAGTTCTCAGTGGAGAATGTTTTCCATCTCATTTATAATTTCAGATACTAAATTGGTACTTTACTTGTTTATGACGTGACATAATTTTAAACTTAAGACTCTTGACTAACTTACTTGGGATTCTACATTCAGAATGAGGACTTGACTTTTGAGTTAACATGGGACACTGTTTCTTTTACAGAGTATGTAATGGAAGTGTAAGAATCACATACTGTATATAAGAAGTAGACCGTGTAGCCTATATTTGAGTTGACATACAGTAAATATAGAGTCTGTAATGCATGTCTGTAACTTGTGTTTTATTAGTACTGGGTCTCAAACAAGCAACATCCACAGTTCATAAAACTGGAAATTGCCTTGTACAAATGCTGAATAGGTGATTTCTACAACAGACTAGCATTGTTGATGCCAATTTCCATGTTTAATTTTTCAGTATTTTTCCCTCCCCTTTCCTTAAGTCATGCTAGTGAGAATTAAAATTGGATGGAAAATCCCTTTGGTGTAATATGTGCCTTAATTAGCCAATATTGTGATAACTGCTACTATAGTCTAGTCCAACAGGAGTCAGACCACCAGACCACCAGACCTGTATACTATATACTTTAGGTCACATCACCTCAGTAAGTTTACAATGCTTCCATGATGTTATTCAGATGAAACCCCAATCAAAGCTAGTGTGGGATAGTGAATATAGTAATACTCTCTTACCTAAGACCTGTTCACTATTGCTGGTCTTGTCTTTTTCCCCATGTGAGTTTGTTGTTTTTGCCTGGCTTGCAGCAGGCCAGGGTAAATGCCAGCTCTGCTATTTGCTTGGCGCTTGTTAAGGTCTGACTCCAGATACACACATAACCTCAGTTAACACCTCTTGTCCACCACTTATTAATGGGCACACAATTACAGGCCAGTCGGCTGAATGAGCTGGCAGACTGTAGGCTTTCAAGCCAATGCCTATTAAGAACTAGAGCAGACTTTAGCAGTATTCTGTCCTGTATGCCTGCAGACCGGCCTTTTCTCCACTATGCCCCTCTGACACACTACCTAAGCAGTGATGTGGTTCATTTGAAGATGCAGTGTGTCTTTCCATAGAAACTCATAAGACAGTAGTCTGCATGCAAGCTGGGGCTGTTTTGGGGCAGTGCAACTTGTTTGTTCAAAGATACACATCTTATCCACCGCCTATAAGCTGTCATAATCGTGTAAAATGAAACCTGGCGGCACGCCTTCACATCGTGGTTAATTTCAGTCAACACATTTGTCTGTAGTTTGAGGCTTGCTTGTCTTTGCAAAACAAAGCGGGTATTACTTTGTGTGTTTGGTGTAGGCTGCATCAGCTGCACCTTAATGTATTTGGTCTCACTGCACTCTTGAATAGTTGCATAGGGGCCTTTTTTATTGTTCAGGGAAAACAATCACCTCTGTGTATATGTTATATATATATATATATATATATGAACATACAGTGTTTTAGTATGTTTGCGATTACGGATAACCTTTACAGCGTCATATATGCATGTTTTTCTGCCCACACATATGACAGACATAGTCAGTCATATAACGAACATAAGGGTACTAAATATACTGTATGCAAAACATGGTATAGGACTGCTCGGCATATAACGGTAAAATGAATTTCCTGTTGAGCGGCAGTTTCATTCACTTCCTCAGAAGCGTACCCCCCACTCCTCAACCCCCCCTGGTGGCATTAGTGAGTAAGGCGTAGCAGCAGGGAGTTCCCTCAATACCAGGAAGCAACATTTTGATCACACGGCTAACCAGGAGAGGGAGGGGGGAGCAAATATTTACCTTCTACTCCACAGCCCGGCTCTGTTAACTCTCAAGGGGACACGGGCACGCACTTAATACATAATATATCCATTGTGTGCGAGTGTGCGTCCACACACACACATGCACACACGCATAGACAACACACAGACTGATAGACATACCTAGCTGAATTTCACACAGTCTTTCCTGGTGATAGCTGTTTTAGGCTACCCTCTCCCTTTCATTGGACAGCTGTCCGCCTGTATATTGGCTGCACACACACACACGATGGCATTATCTGTGGCCTGTGGTCTCACGTCAGCCCAATGTCCTCGTCCCAGTCATTGCCTTTAGCCGTCTGTCGTCGTGTCACTTGGAGTAATATTCTGTGATAGGAACATCCACACTTCTGTTCCCTGGCAGAGGAAAGGATATCATATCCCCTTATCACTACATCGGGGAGGGGGGGAAGGTCCTTTCAAATTTTCCCACCACAAATGATCCCTACCTCCACACACACACACAAACAACTTGGTCTCACTTAGCCAATACTAGCTTGAAACAATTGAATAGTCCCGCAAACTTCAACCGCAACGGCTTAGTGACATAAATCCTTTTTTCCTTGGAGACCGCAGAGCATCAGATATAGAGGAAAATCGCTGTCAGGATAGTTTCTGAGCTTGAGCACTGATACAGGAGCTGCATAAGCATATCCCAACAGCAAACCATGGGTGTCTGTCTATGAGGCTTTGTGTGGAATACTGTTCGAACTGTCTTAGGATAGTCGTAATATTTACATAAATATAATGCACATGTAGTAGTGTAGTGTGTGTGTGTGTGCACGTGCGTGCCTAATGTACGGAATCCTGTTATAATCACATACACCAGGAGGCTGCCTGTTCTATAGCCAATACACAAAGATGTATTCAGATTCAGATTTGAGATGTTTGGGTACAACAATTGTTTTATTGTATTCACTTCTGGAAACAGAAACAGAAATGTTACTACTACCACCGTGTTGGTGTAGTTTTTATATCTTTTATATATTTTTTATATATATATATGAATTGCTGCATGTGCATTTGTTGTTTGTTTTCTCAAACAAATAGGCCAGCCACCCTGTCTCAGCTCTGCTGACAATAAACGTCTGGAAAAGAAGATCTGGACCATGTCTCGACCTGTTTTGCGTTTACCTTGTCAGCAAATTGAAGATGGTGTTCAGAGTCCAATTAATATTTACAAACAATTCTTCCGTGTTTAAATAACCTATTAATATGAACCTTGTGTCGTGAACGCTCTGTAACGGGGGTGTTTCAGAAGGAACAAAGCAAAGCCTGGGCTGCTCTGGGACTCATGTTCAATATTCAACTGACTTAGCTTTTCTGCTCACAGAGTAGCGAGGAGAAAACATTGTTCTAAACGACAAGCGAATATGTCATGTTGTGCAGCAAAAAAGCCTTGATGCCTCTTGTGTATTTTGACATATACATGACCTTCCACTATAGCATACAGAATGTTGCACATACAGTACTGCAACCGTAAATAATAGCATCCATCTTACATTAAAACACGCACACTCTTACATGGACTCACAGGGACAAACATACAGGCTGAAAGGTCCTGGATATTATCCCTGATTTCCTTGAGATGCCTGACATACCTTTTTCCACTCTTGAGCAAGGAGCCACGGTAATACCGTATAATACTGTACTGTCATTGTACTCACTGTAAGTGTCTGCTTAAATTACCTAATTATCTCTCTCTCTCTCTCTCTCTCTCTCTCTCCCTCTCACACACACACACACACACACTGACACTACACATTGCCCTTATAAACGTTTAATGTTCCTGAATCTATTCGCTTTGGTTTCTTGCAGATGTTCATCGCAGACAAGGTGGAGGGTTCAAATTGCACCCTTCACGAGTTCTCTATATCTGGCTCAACGTACGCACCCGAAGGACAAGTGTAAGTGCCTGAGCTGTTGAGACACTTGGCATGCTGACAGACCCATAAACTAGAGTCTATTTGTCTTGAATGGAACTGGTTTATTTCTTCCCTTTCAATGGGAGGATATAATCCAGTTCCTGGTTTAGCCTTAATCTTGTTAAGTGTGTGTGTGTGTGTGTGTGTGTGTGTGTGCGTGTGCGTGTGATATTTATTGGGCGTATCACACTCAAGTGCACTTTGATCTGAGTCAGATATTGGTTTTCACAGAGCTGGAGAAAACATAGATTTAGCACAAGCACTCACCTTAGCCTGGTGTAACCAGACCCAAAATGTTCTATCTTGAGTAGGGTCGGACATGTTCTGTTGGGAAGCGCCGTTGCCTCCTACTGGGCATAAACCTCTGGTTAATTCTGAAACTATTGGAGAAGCCTTTAACCAATCGGTGTTACAGTTTGTATCGCTTCATCTAGCTCTACCAACATCATCACACTTACCCACCCCGAGATGCTGATTGTACCGCCATCCGCTGTGTGAATGATATCGTGAAGAGAAGAGTTTCTATATCTCATTGATATAGAAACTATTGCTCTTGGTGGAGCCAAGTTTCTTTCTTTCTATCTTTCTTTCTTTCTTTCTTTCTTTCTTTCTTTCTTTCTTTCTTTCTTTCACTACATCGACTATTGCTATCATCACGCTGAACTTTTAGAATACATTTTAATGATTTGTGTCTGTGTCATTTTATGGCTTGGAAATGAGGCAGGGGAATCGGGACATTGCACAGCAGATGGCTTCAGCCAAGCAGTCTGCCTGGTCAAAGCCGCGTTCCAACTGTGCCGACGGCTCCCAAAAAGCTAACCTAGCTGTGCTCTATTGGTTGCCATGGCGATGTTGCTCAGAACTAGAGCGATGATTAGTGGCCTCCCTTGTTTTTATGTGTTGTGTTAGTTGGGGGGGGGGGACTTTCCAGACAGGATAAACATGATGTTATATCTGGTGTGAAAGCCAAACTGCTTTTTGTGTTTTCTTCTTTTCTTTCTCATGCCCCAGAAACAGCAGCTCTGTACTGTATGTATGTACATATATACATGCCTATGTACCATGCACTGTACAGCAGTGAGAAGAGACCATGAATGTCAATTACATTCAGTTACTTGTAGTGACTGTAGGCAAAATAACCGTCGGCTGGTACCGAGATAAACTAATCGTAACTTGAGGGCGACCACGAAAGGGGTCTAAGTAAGGAAATCGTTGACAACAAGCAAATCAGGGGGCTTTACAGGTACTGACCATGGGCGCTTTTGACACTGCTTAACTTCTATATTTGATTTGTTCATTCAAGTACATTGTTTATACTCTGATGGACCAGGTTTTCTGCAGTTTGTGATAGTTTGGTAATTGGATTACCTCAGTTCTGTGACTTTGAGAAGCCATCCTGCTTGTAGAGTGTGAACGTTGCTTTTTGTTCTGTACAAGAACAGGTTGTTTCCCAACTCTGTAAGAAGTTGAGGGTTTTATAGGGGTGGGCTTGTTTGCGTGGTAGCTAGCAACAGTTTCAATGTCTCTAGAGCTCAACGGTTGTCATGCAGTCAGAGTAGACAAGTCTACTTGTCCAGTACAGCACACACACACACACACCCACACACATAATAATGTCCTCTCCAGTTGACCCTGAGATATTGAAAAAATGATCTCTACTTTTGTGCGTGTGTGTATGTGTGTGTGTGCTGTATGTGTGCACCCTGCCAGATTGAAAGGAGAGAAACCAGTCCAGTGTGGGGACTATGATGGACTGTTGGAGTTGGCCACTGTGTGTGCCATGTGCAATGACTCTTCACTTGACTACAATGAGGTAATTACCACACACACACACACACACACACACAGGTCATGCACCAGTTGCTGTATCCTAACACAATGAAATTAAACATTTTAATATCAGGATGGCGCAGTGTGGACATGTTTTGTTGCATTGCCAATATTCTATCTGTCTTTGTTTCATCCAGTACACTGTTTTGTTTTACAGTGCGTACTGTATAACCAGAATACTGTTTCGTTTTACAGTACATACTGTTTTGTTTTACATACATACTGTAAATTCAAGTATACTGTTTTGTTTTACAGTACATACTGTATCACCAGTAAACTGTTTTGTTTTACAGTACATAATGTATGTTCAAGTATATTGTTTGTTTTACATCCATCCATCCATCTTCATCCGCTTATCCGGAGTCGGGTCGCGGGGGCAGCAGCTTCAGCAAGGGACCCCAA
>JAODTR010045766.1:0-18939 GCA_025399935.1 Amblyopsis rosae | reverse complement strand
TGTAACACGGCGGGGACGGACTACTGTTTCAACACAGGTCTCTTCTTGATCTGACATTGCTAGGCTGTGGTAATTGCTAATCCGGCTCGAAGGACCATGAAATGGAGTACGTTGTGTGTACTGCTTGACTAATATGCTAGTAGTTTCCGGTAGCAACCCTACAGAATGTCTGGTCAGAACATTAATGACACGTCTTGAGAATCAAGGTTTATTTCACCACTGTTGTATAGTCTGTTGTTCAAGTTTGTGGTTTCTTTGATGCACGCACAAACATGTAACAGTAATGAAACAAGTCTCACTGCCAACACATGAAATCTCTGGATGAGGGGTCCTTAGTCTGTATATAGTTGGCTACATATGCCTGACCAAAATCCAAATCGACCAAAGAATAAGCTATAGGGCTGGCCTTTTGTACAACGGTACATAGGCAAATACAAAGATCAATATAAAATATTTTGTTAAGATATATATACTATAGTACTGGACATAGGAATATACATTTTAGAAATATTTGGGGGGAAATCTAAAATAATAATGCATGCTTATTGGGAGGGCAGGGGAGACGAGAGTGGAACAAAGGGTTAAATGTTAAAGAGATTTACTTAAATAGGGACACACAATGTGGCGCACACCACTGACAATAACAAAGCCGCTTGTTATTGGCTTCACAGTGTGTGTCATCGTGTAGATGTAGAAAACGATTGATCCCAAAAAGGGCAATTCATTTGCAGCTTACACCATCCACACATGTACAACCTCTTATCACATGACATATGACATGCGTTAAACACAGATCAAAAAAAAAAACAAGGTCAGTATCGGACAAGATAAAAATATTGTACAAATATAAACAAATTAAATATACAGAAACCTTCCAGTCATTTTAAAATATTTAAAGTGATTACAGTCTGAGTTTAATAATGTGGAGGATATATTGTTTTGATTTGGGCTCGAAGTTAGCAAGCGTTCTCGACTCAAGAATGACTGCCATTCCTTTAACTAATTACTGTGGTTTTATTTACAGCTTTTACATGCAGCTTTATGCTGATCAGGGGCACGCAGCCAATTGTCAAAATGCCACCTCAAATGAATCTAATCTTGCCTGATGGGCACGCCAGCCCTGGTCACCACTGCAAGCCAAGCTCTCACCTGTTCACACCATTCTCTATATCTTCCCAGTTCCCCCACAACTAGTCACACCTTCACCTTGAAAACGTAACGTGAATTGTGGATGAGTTAAAGGTATCTATCGTGAGTCATTCTCGAGAACGCTTCCTGAATTCAAACTTAAAACAAAACAAACGCACCTCTCCCTTCAATGCCATAGGGTGTTCCCTCAGAAGCTCCGCCCCTCACATTGGTAACACATTGCGAAGGCTAGGATATTGTTGTGTGCTGTCTACACCACATTGTTTGTGTGTAGCTTACTATACATTTTAATATACACTGTTTTTTGTATTACTGGGTGTGTGTGATAAAATGCTGTTCTCACTAACCTGTAGTGGTGTAGCAAACCAACCAGAATGCCAGGTTGTACCAGAATCTAGAACCATCTATCTATCTCCGTCGCGTCTCTCCCTGCTCAGCTGATGGACATCATCGTTAGCGAAGTCGTCCACGGGGCCGACGGCACTGACATCCGCTGCGGCGTGATTGGAGAGATCGGTACCAGCTGGCCAATCACGGAGAGCGAGACCAAGGTCCTGAAAGCCACAGCCCATGCCCAGGCCCAGCTGGGCTGCCCCGTAATCATCCATCCCGGTCGCAACCCTGCAGCTCCTGCAGAGGTGGTTCGTATTCTCCAGGAGGCTGGTGGTGACATCAGCAAAACTGTCATGTCTCACCTGGACAGGTACAACATGGCGCGCTGGCCAGGGTTCGCTTTAAATAATGTCGACATAACATTTAACATAATGGTGAGATAATACTGTAGATTAGAGGTTATTGATGGAAAATCCCATCTTGCAATATACAACATGTTTCTTTCATTAAATTAGAGCAACAACAGATCAGTGGGATCTATGTATATGTCACCAATTTATTATATTAACTAATTAACAATGGAAACTGTGTTAATTGCCGTTAATCGCTATACGCGTGTTCTCCTCTGTGTACAGATGCAAATGGTAGGCCAACACATTGGGTCACAACAATGTAAATGCTGCATGTATGTCATGGTGCTATATGCATTCTGACATAGCAGCAGGAAGAATAATGGAAATGCCCTTCTGATTACCATTTTATGGATTTATATTTTATTTAAATGTAACCATGTTATACTCCTTATGTTGTCTTTCTGCATTTCTATATTTACAAGCACGATTGTGCATGTATTCCCTCTCTGTAAAGCACTTTGAGCTGCAATTCTTGTATGAAAAGTGCTATACAAATATAGTTTATTATTATCATTATTAATAATAGACGTAGTCTCCACACACGTGTACACCCATAGTGGCCATATAGGTCCAGGGATGTTGTGTTATCCAGACGGTGAGTAAAACATCCTTCCTTGTCTGATCGCTCATGGCAGGACCATATTTGATGAAGGTGACCTACTTGAGTTCGCTAAACTAGGGAGCTATCTGGAGTATGACCTGTTTGGAACAGAGATGCTGAACTACCCATATAACTTGGAGGTGGATATGCCCAGCGACAGTCAGAGAGTTAAGACGTGAGTATCAAGGATTGACACTTTCAAAGTACGTCCTCAATATATGCTGTATAGTTCTTAATGTGTGTGTGTTCCTTCCTTCAGTTTGTCATACCTGGTGAAGGAAGGCTATGAAGACAAAATAGTGGTGGCACATGACATTCACACAAAGAACCGCTTGACCAAATATGGCGGCCACGGCTACTCTCACATCCTCAAGAACATCGTTCCTAAAATGCTGATGAGGGGCATCACCCAAAACCAGGTGGACAAGATCCTTATTGATAACCCCAAACACTGGCTGACCTTCAAATGAGGCCACCTAACTTTACAATGATGCCAGTATAGCAGCTAGTTTGATTACATTCAAACATTTGCAATAATAACTGTTATAAAGTATAACAAAGCTTACATGTAATAGGTATTCTGGACTAAAATTATATCAAAATTATTATTCATCATATACTTAATCCTGAGCCATTATTACTTACGAATGTGTACACAAATTTACTATAAATATTCAAGACAAATAATTACAAGACTTTATTATTTTTTTTAAAAGCTCTGACATTTAATAAAGTAGAATCACAATTAATTATTGCACATACAGTACTGTAGAGTAAATTTCACAGATGTCAATCAATGAAAACAAATGCTACACTTGGACTTCTAGTTTTGAAGCTATTAACAGGGAACATTTCTACCAAAAACAATTCTTCAACTGAAAGAAAATAATTTCCTCTGGGATATTGTCTGCATTTTGTGTGGTGCTAATTGATTATCTGCCAAAGTTGTGCTATGCTGCTTCCTTTGCCTTTCATAAAATTTCAAGAAACCTTTATCGTGGAGTGAACACAGTTGGATTCAAGTTGGGTGGTTTGTAGTCATTTCGCTGCGTACTGCGACAGATCGCAGCCGTGTTGGAAGAATTGCCATCTTGGCCCCCAGTGGGTGTCTGATAGAGGCTGACTATGCTTGCAGACCCTGTTGAAGGGCATGTCTCCACAGGAACAGGTGGTCTCACAGGCAGACTTCACTTACATGATCAATGGCATCACCATGACGAGTTAGTTCTAGATGTGACTTATCTTCTGTAAGCATTATTAAGTTGGACAGAGACAGCAAACTAAAGCAGTGGTACACCAACTTTTTAACCGACAACCCCCAAAAGGTATGCGATTCCTCCTGTAGTGCTGCTTTGACTACAGACATGCAAACATTGTGGCACTGTGTCTAAGTCTAAGACGATCATAAAAGTTAAGACATTGGCAGCCATTGAAGTTTGTACAGTAAATGTTGCATTGTATCGTACATTCTTCTGCACACTTGCAGTACTTGCATATTTAGAAGCCACATGCATATCAGACATCAGTGGGACTTAAACGTGTGCCCTTCAGGTTTAGGCATGGTCTAACACAGGTCTTCAACAGGGAGTCTGGGACCCCTAGGGGATCCTTAGAGGTGCAGGGGGGCCTCCAAATTATTTGATCCCAAAATACAGCATAAATACAACCTATGCCATAAATATATTATTTTAATGGCTTAGTGGCTTACGTATATACATGGCACTATATGTCGACGTCCTAAACACTATTGTTGACCCGGTAACAAAATTGCTTATACCATACATGACAGAAACATGGCACAGGAACCCCCTATCAGCCAAGCAGTCTTTGGCCTGAAAAACCTCTGAAAGACCTCTGGTCTAACACAAGTCAGCCCAGACCCCCTTTCCCGCTGTCACACAACATGTCATCTTCATGAGTCATGGCAATGGTCTGTCTCTAATGGCCGGAATCATATAATATACATCAGAAGTGTCCTTTATTTGGCATTTCAAATTGTTTTATACTGCACAATATTGGAAACATATTTTTAATAGTCATGCACTGTTTTTGCTGAAAATGATGAAAATGTGAGACTTTTCTGAATAATAAAGCACACTTGATTAATTACATCCTGAAAAGTGAATAGTTGTATTTTTTTAAGGGTTCACATCATGAATATAACTATGTACAATATAGGTTAACCCTAGAACTACCTAAAACAGAACACAATGTATTTGTCTATATAATATTATCTTATAGTAATACATAAAATACACAACATTATGATAACTTGAACTATTTATTTGTTCCTTCGCCATAGCAAATGCTCAAGTGACTTGTGACTTTAGACCTAGAACGTTGTCACATTTTCACCAATATATTCAGTCAGTTCATCAGTTACCTCTGCAATTTTCTCTTGATAATAGTCTACAATAGATGGGCATGATCTGATGACGTGTTAGTAACCCAAGCAACAACGCAGATCTGGACTGAACTGTAAGTGAAGTATGCAGAGTAGGGTATCATTCTCTTGTGCACGTGGCTCGAAGGAGACAGGCTTCAGTCAGCATACACCAGAAATCCAGAAAAGGTACTATATTTGTTGTTGTTACCTCCATGTGCCTTACCGCCGTCCAATTTAATGTATATCTCGTCCCCAGGCTCCAGATGCAAGACGGCACTGTTACTGGCGTAGTCGTAGTTTTGGTCGGCGTCTTGGGCAATAGCGCTGGCTCTCACCTGAAATTTAAATGTACCATACCAGAACGGTGATTATTTTTCACACACCCTCAACCATTTTTAAACCCATCCTTTTGCCGGCCATGCGTAAATGCTGTGCGTAAAGGAGCCCTGATGTGTGTACAAAACGTTGCAAATGGTGAGGGGTAGATCTTACCTGCACATAATGCGAATAAACGTATAATTAAAAATAGGATACATAGGATACAAGTATTTTGCATGTGTGTATATTTAGTGTTTTACCTGGTTGTTTTTGCACAGGTCAGCCCACATACTGGTCCCATCCCCGCCTCGCATCAGCACATGGTAAACAAAAAAGTAAATGCCTGGTATCGAGCAGGTGAATTTCCCGGTAGATGGGTCGTAGTGGTTGCCGACATTGGTGACCACGTCATCGAATTTCAACAATTCATAGCCCTCGTGCTGTTTTTTCAGTCCGGCATAAAATGCTATTTTTGGAACCGTGTTGTAGGTGGGTGCGCTTATGCCCCCTGTAGGCCCACTTAGTCCAGGGGGTCCGGGTAAGCCTGGTGGTCCCGGTTCCCCTCTCTCCCCGGGAGAACCGACAGGTCCGGGTGACCCTGGCTGCCCGGTCGGGCCCCTTGGACCCATTCGTCCCACGCGCCCTGGCTCGCCTTGAGGACCTTGGATAAACGTAGGCAGCGACTGGGCAAAGCGGTTGTCTTTTATCGTGTTTGTTGTCTTCGCCGTTGCCGTAGTCCCGTGGGAATCGCAGACCATCTGACAGGCTCCGAGCATCTCATAGCGCGAAAGAGAGCCTGCGGAGTTGACCATGACTGGGATCAGAATCACCAACACCAGCACCATGACAACACCACACACACCGGTTGCAGTCATTAGCGCTTTGTTGATCCGTTGTCTTCTTTGAATTGAATGAATTGAATGGTCTTCCAGCCTGCTTCTGGACGAAATTTTGCCGACTAAAGAAATGTGTTATAATTGGAAATCCAAAATGTATTCGAAGTTACTTCTCATAATCTCGCACACAATTGATACACGTCAGGATGTAAAATTCCTTCGATATTCGCTAAATAGCCTCTTCGTATTCCTAGGAACAATAACACAATTATTCAAGAGACTGGACATGAAACGCTCATCAATGTGATGTATTTCAGCAGGGATGAAAGCGTAAAGTTACTGCCCACCACCACCACAGTGCCACAATAGAGAATGCACTTGAAATTGACCGTTACCTGTTCCTAGATTGTGTTTGGATAGAAGGAGGAGGGAGCAGGGCAGATTGGATAAAACCCATCTCTCGTTTGATCAGAGGAATATGTGCATGTTTTTTTTATTTCATGTGCATGTGTGAATAAATGGCTTCGGGGCTACAAAACAACACAACATCTCTGGCATTCACATGTTTTATGAATACAATTGTTGACATATAAACACGTAATGCAACATTAAACAAATATATTTATTAGTGGTTGGGTCCACTAAAGAAAACGTTTTATTTAGTGGACCCAACCACTAAATATATTTGTCTAATGTTGCTTAGCATTCCTTGCACCGCACTCTTGTCTCACTTTTGTTGACCTTTACAAATAGATGATTTAGATAAAGTGTGTAAATAAGTGTTTAAATAAAGTGTGTAAACCTGTGATAGAAAACTGAGAAACATTTGAATGAACACATAAAAATAAATGAGCATACGTGCCTATTTAAAAAAAAATAGAAAGGTTTATTGTCAAGCCATTGACTAGACACATTTCTCTCTCAGGCATAACCACTAAACCCTGTTTAGCCACCCAAGTCAGGTTACACAAATATCATACATATTTCATACTGCACCAAACTAACTGCGGACGAGATATTTCTTAGATTGACATCTCAGCTCCCATTTCATTAGAATATCAAAAAGTGTCTTTGGACAATTGGGCCTTATGTTTAATTCATACCATTCATAGATCTGCTATTCTACTTGTCAAAATACTGTCAGGCTTTTCTAGGCTTCTCAATGGCTGGTTATAAATTAACTCCAAAGTCCAACCTCAAAAACAACCTGTCAGGGGTTTATGTCTGCCAAAGAGATCTTTTAATAACACCGCTGAGCACAGAGAAACAATCTGAAGCTGGCTCTCAACAACAGTGAAACCTGAGCGCTGACTCATTTGGTGCGATACCGTGCAAAGCTGCTAACACAAGTTATGTCTTCTGTCCAGTCCCTCTGAGTCACTGGAGACCTATGCCAACTGGTGGGTAAAAGTCAGAGCAGCAACAAGTACTCATGACTCAGGCTCCCGCAGTATGGCACACTGCATGCCTGCACAAGGGTGCATGTATATACTGCAGACAACGTGATCTAGAACAATGTGAAAACTGTATATTGAGATTAGTTTATTAAAGTAATATCCACTGTACAAGATATGTGTAATACTAAAGCACAACCTGACAGTATTACAGTAATAACATCTAAAAACATTGTTTACAAAAATCATTTGTAAAGCAAATCTAAATACTTTTGCCATAATGTAGCAATGGAAAATCAATGGGCAGCAATAGGAGGCCATCTTCATTCTACCCAATTATCCATATTGCTATTACATTAAGACACCTCCTTTGTGTGTGTGTGCGGGCGCGTGTGTACATGCGTTTTTGGGAAATGCAACTTTTCTTACTTTACTTATTCTGGGGGAAACATTGTTCAAATGCATGCTCTAATCCCAGCAACAATATACCCCACATTTCCCCCACCCCCACACACATACATTTAGCACAGCAACGTACAGTGGGCCATGCTCACATGCTCACAGGGCACTAATCTCATCCCTGTGTATCTGGTTCTGCATCAATTGCATCATTAGAACCACCACTATAGCTTCCCTGATATTTTATATTTAACACTTTTGTATCTTCATCGCCATAATTTTGTAAATTACAGATAGATTCATACAAACAGATCAAATATGACCAGTGTCAAAGTTGAACAATTAAACGTCTGTCTAGAACTTTGGACCATGTACAGTAGATGTCATAGAATGAAGAAGTATGTGGTTTTATTGTAACCAAATGCGTGGAATCATTAGTAAAATTGTTATTTATGGGACTATTTACTCACTATAAATATTATGATAATGATTAAATTGTTGTTTTAAACTAGTTAGGGAATATTGATTTTTATTCTGTACAAAAGTATTTATTAATGCACTGCATTGGTCAGGCTGATACTACATTAGCATTTAAGTAACTAAATAGCTTCACAAAGTATCAATATCCAATTCTTTATCTTATATTCTGGTTATTTACTTGTCTGTTTGTTGTTACATTCGTCTGTTGTGCCCCAACCTTCACCAAGTCAAATTATTTGTACTGTATGAACACATTTATTAAAAAAAAATTATTCTGATTATATTTTATTACAATAACACCCGTGTGTTAGATGCATAGAACTATATGATGAGGTGGATGTGGCACAGCGCTGTTCTTTTCCACAATTTTATGACTTACTTTAACCTTTTCTTTTGAAAAATCTATAATAATGATAAAGAAATAAAGAAATAAATAAAATAATATAAAGGACATCATACAACATACAACACCAGGTCAACCCACTAGGGGGGCAGAATGCATTATCACACCACCCACTCAAATTGTGTCCTGCATTTAAGATAGAGCAGTAACCATGTTGCCCATAGTAGAACACCACTGGCAATGGTGAAGCTACATTTTAAGTGCACACATTCATAAGGAATGTGAAATATTCTGTTGCACTGTATTATTCTATGTTTTAGACATTTTTTTGCAAAAGATCCAGTGGCCTCAATTACTTTATTAAATTTTTTTGACAATCTGCCTTAATTCGTCCCCCAAAGACCCATTTAAAGAGATGTTGAACTCTAGTAAAACCCATTTGTGTATTTTCCACAAATTGAACTGGGATTAAATACCCTCTGCTAACATACAGTATATTATGCATAAGGGTGAAAACATTATTTTGATACAATACTGATTATTTGAAAAACAATCTTGACCTCTTTCGCAGATATGAAAATCACAACTCACTGGCTAGTACCAAAATGTTTCTCCACCACAGAGGGATATAATTATAACAAAGCAAATCTTATTCAACAGAAATAAATAGATTGATTTTCATGGAGATGTCTGCTGATGTGCTATATGCTAATGACACAAAGAGGGCGGACTGTCACATAATCTGTCGATGAGATTGAGCACAAGTAAGAGGCTTAGTGGCAAATAAAATCGAGGTTTGTAAACACACTCAGAGACTGATCAATGAGTCCAGTCTGGGATTGATTTATTACCCCTAGAAAGAACCTGAGGTGCATGAGCCACAGAGAAACCAGATCAGAGCAAGATTTATCACCCAATAGTAACCTCTGTATTGTTCTGTTTATATGAGTCCTCTGCCTGTATATTGTGTCTCAGAAACCTTATCCATTATTTTAACAATATAAATCTTATTTACCAATAAATGTTTTGATATTCTTTCAAATAGAAATGGCACTGTATGATGGCACAGACACATTAAATATTTGCTAACCACCATTAATAAATGTAGAAAACATTTAGAGTCATATTCATATTGGAACCACAACCAAGCTCGGGGACTTTAGAAGTTTGCTTCTTTCTCCTAAGGCCTGCAATTACATTTCAACGAACAAATCACTGCGTCCTGCAAACTGATTGCAGGAATAGCATTTGGTAAAACTGTGGAGTATCTGCACCACACCAATCATCACTACATACAGTATATATTCAAGAGAACAATGGTTGTCTTGATTAGAGACAGTTTACAATGACTTACATTGCTAGGATATATTCAGAGGACCCTGGTGACATCATCAGCTTCAACAAACAGTTAGTACAAAAATAGTTTATTGGTTGCTGGTAGACACATTTTAGAAGTCACAAGTCATATTGCAGATATTGCTTACTGTACATCTGCAATTCCTAGATTAAAACAAAGACATTCAGTACTATAGCCATTTAAAGGTGTAGTCAGCGATTGTAAGATAAATATCTAGGTCTACTAAAGATCCGCTGTCTGTTCTGTGCACACTGAAAACTATTCTGAAGGTTCTACACAGCCCTGGCTCTGTAAATGGGAACACAAAGTGGTGCAGACACACTACATAACACTATCCCAGCATTGGCAATGCGTATCTGATTATGGGAGGCGGAGCTTCTGAGGGAGCACCCTATGGCAGGGCTATTCAATTCCGGTATTATAGATGTCACCCTTCTCCAACACACCTGATTCAAACAAATGGGTCGTTATCAGGCTTCTAAGACCCATTCATTTGAATCAGGATGTTGGAGCAGGGTGACATCTAAAACATTCAGGACAGCGGCCCTCCAGGACTGGAATTGAATAGCCTTGCCCTATGGCATTCAAATATTACAAGCTCTCTCCTGCATATCTGACTCTACCTTTAATCCTGAAATACCTAACATGACCAAAATGTACTCATTAGCTGTTCCACCAGGGACATCACTAAAGGTTCATGCTAGGGGGCTAAGCCTCTCTAAGGTGGGTCTCGGCATGCATGCCCATAAGGGTGGGGGCCACAGAGGGTGTAATCCAACTCTTCCAAGAAGGTTATAATGAAAAGTCCTCTGTTGTTTGCTGTGAGCTTATGTAACCAGGTAGTGTCCTTGAGGGGTCTGGGAGTGGGTTATTTTACTGTACAACACCAGTTGTCTGTCTTACACATAATATACATATAAGTATGTATGTGATCAGCTATGTTGGTTTCAAATATTACTTACTATACAAAATATGTTTGAGGAATGAAGGCCATCTCTGTATGTAAAATCTATAGTTTTGAACTTTTGAGACATCTTGGTGGAACACATCCGTTTGTATGATAAATGACAGGCATAACTTCGACATCTGTTGACATTCTCTTGCCAGTGGGTCGTAATTTTTATGTAGTCTACAGACAGACTCAGCTATTCACCCACTGTGGAGCTGTGAAGTTAATTAATTTATTTAAGATTGGAAGGCTACGGTATATTAGAAATTTGAAGTATCGCATGCACTGGTAAATGTTGGGGGACAGGTGAGAAATATGGAAATTACAATATAATTTGGGGGTAATGGAGCATCATATTATCATGTTTTAATGAAAATATTTTTCTTTTTAAGGAAGTTGCATTTTAACAGACAAAGCATCTTAAAACCTGAGATTTTTATTCAACAACTTTGATTTCTATCAAGCATTAACATCATTTTTAGATTCATGTTTAAAAATGTATTTATAGTGACCTAGTAATGTAAGTAGGTAGACCTAGAACAGGTGGATCAAAGTCAGTATAAGGCTTATAGAATTTCTGATGAAAACAAAGATACTGGTTTAACAAAGCAATTCTACATGATCAAAGAGAAATGCATCACTTTGAGGAGACAATAACATCTCAGCTAGATGGGTAAGATCACACAGTACATTCACTCTGTGGTCTCTCCGTGGTACCTTGAGTAGCAAAATCAAAAGAGCAGCATCAGTTCACTTTAATCGAATCATAAATCATGTGAAAATGACTCGCACATAAAAGCCAATGACGTTATCTAAAGCACAATAAATTGGATGAAAGTTGAAAGTTATTTTTTCTTAGTAGACCAAAAACAGTATCAATTGAGAATACAGTTCAGTTGAGTATTGCTTCCATACCACATTATTAAGTCCTGGCACTGACATTTGGCATTAATCCCTTGTTCTCAGATCATGCTGGACCAGAAATTATGATGTCTGCCATTCTAAAACCCACATCAAATATATATTTTTTAATTAACTTCATTCAATTTAAGCATATTCCTTCCTATAACCAAACCATCTTACCTTAAAATGTGAAATGCATTCAGAGTTAATGTTTTATGAGGTTTCTTTAATATTTCAGCCTTAAAATTCAGTCTTTAAACAACGGCTGCTTAATCATTTGCTTATAACAATGTTTAGCATATTGCCTTTATTTTCAAAATACAAATCAGATACTGTATAAAATTAACATACAGTTGAGCTTTATTACATATACAAAATCATTTTATGCTGCATGTTATTCCATAGGCATCACAATCTTTGCATTTTACTGACAGATATGCATGCATAACCATGCATCCGTATATATTGATAATGACTCATTGTGTAACTGACCTGTCCTTGAATAAAATGACATATTATCTTTTCTTTCTGTACACAAACAGTCCCGTTTGTACTCTTCGTACATGTCCATAGGAGAATCGAAGAAGATATCACAGAGATCATCAGTCACTGCAGTGAAGGCACTTATTGTCAGGCAGATGATTTCTGACTAGCTCAGCTTCTAGTAGATACAGTGCTGCTTCTGGGGAGACTCATGAATACTGCTCAGTGAACTTCTGGTGGAACTCCTTTACTTTATGAAGCAGGATCTTCAACTTGTCAGTTGGTGGCAAAATGGTCATCCTTGAACGCAAAGTAAAAAGTTAAGTAAGTACTTCTTTATTTAATAACAAACTAAAGCTATGCTAAATGAATAAATACCAATGCCAATAAATACAAAAAAATAAACTGCATTGCTTAAATGTCTTTATGCAGGCTCAGGTTTTGGACGTGATGCATTGCGTACCTGAAGTGATAGGTTCCATCTTTCTGTCCAAATCCACTGCCAGGAACCAGACAAATGCCAGTCTCCTCCAGCATATTCATGCAGTAGAACATGTCGGGAAGCTGACCCTTCTCCTGAATACAAACAACGACAAAAACCAATGATAATCCTATTCACAAAACACCTCCTAATACTTACAAAGATTTAATACTTTAATGTACATCTTTTTTCATTTACATCACTTGATGTGATTTGTGAAATACCATCATTTCACAAATGTGTACACTGAATTATAGCAAAGGCATTATTTAATCCAAATCCCAATATTAATTGTATTTGTGTAGTGTCAGAGGGATTATTAGTGGTGTGTGTGTGTATATGTGTTGGTGTGTGGTCTGTGCAACTCAAAATGACCTGAGCAGTTTTTGCGGTCACAATGATTCACCATTAGCGTGTGCGCTAGTGTAACGCGAGAGGCACGATTGCTGCCAGACACACACACACACACACACACACGCGTACGCACGCACACACGTGAGATTGACAGCATGTGTGTAATATACTGTATGTGTGAGAGATATTACATCAAGTGGTAAGACACTGTTTTAAGTGATAAAATCTGTTTAATTATTTGTCAACAGACATATTTGACACAACATACCGCCCAAACATTACACATTTTAGAATAGTTAGAATGAACTATTATTTGAGCAAATGTTTACAGTAGAAAGTGGGCAAAGTATACAAACAAACAGAAACAAGTATTTGGGCATTTACGATCACAGTGCTTGGTGGTTAAGGGGATTACCGTGGCCTCTTTGACAGCCTTGTCAGGGATGGTGATTCTGGGGAATGAATACATGGCGCCCTGCACAGGGTTACAGCTGATACCCGGCACAGTGTTGAGGATCTGCTCCGTCAGCTTGGCTTTGTCGGCTAAGGTGCTGAGGGTGGCAGTGCGCTCCTGTGACAGACAGGGGGCAGAAGAACAGGAGATCAGAATCAGGGGGGGGGATTTCCACCTCATCTGGTCTATATGTCCCTGCCTCTGCAGAATAATTTGTACCCCCGGTGGGGACAAGATGTAATTATTAGTAATTAATGTTGCTACTTCACAAATATACCATATAAAACACCTAAAATAAACACTTTAAAATATATTTTATGTTCCTTTAATCCAAACAGTGGTGGCTCCCTGCTAAGAGCGAATGTGATTGCATTTATTCTGGCCAGGGTTGGGAGAGGCGGGATATTTCCCTGTGGGCCGCTGCCATTGGTGGGCCGGGCCACTAGTTACTAGGCGCGCCAGAGGCCTGTCTGCGAAGTCCGACAGCAAAGTTTAGAGGGGAACGTTTGTGTATCATATTTTTTTACTTTTTGATAAGTTGATAATGCATAGAAAGCTTTAAACGAACAGAAAGCAGGATAATTCAGTTTTCATGTTAATCAGAACCATTCAATTACATGGATTTCATGTAAATTGTGAAGGCTTTATGCTTTGGACCAGCGCTGGCATTCCAAATTAACAGATGTTGATAAACTATCTGGCAACAAGAAGTGACCTGCTACGACGGCATCTAATGCATGAAGGTACATTTACTTGTGTGTTTTACCACATCATCATGCGTGGAGAATAACATTGATGGTAGCCTACCCACAATCCCGGCGCCTGCACGACAATGCGGCCGCGGGGCAATGTGGACCCCAGAACCTGTAGCCTATGTCCCAGTCTAAAGCTGCTCCCAGCGCACAGTGACAAACAGATCTCACGTTGAATGAAAAATGAATCCTTTATTTATTCCCAAGTCACTAGCAATCCAAAGCAAAAGTTAAATTCTCAGCTTCGCTCTGTTGGGTGTTTTGTCGCTGTCTCGCTGCCAGTCAGTGTCCTTGTAGGCCGTGTCACGTTGCAGGCTACGCGGCATACGCCTATAAATGAACACAAAGCTCCTAGAGAACGGTCTAAAAGCAGATATTGATTGAATATCACGTCTTAGAGGACGCCGTGGATACGCGATTATCCTGGTTCCTTTGGCCTGTCATGTTTGGTTTAGAATTATTTCAGCCCCCATGTCTGTTATGCATGGAATGGGCATATGAGAGTGAAAATACCGCTATGCTGGCCTACTTGAAACTGCACGAATTTGTTACAAGTTTTTATTGATTCTACAAATGTTGCTTATGCGACAATCTAATGCATGTCCACCTGTGGTTCTTTCCTAAATTTCATTCCTTCATTTAATCCACAAATCACACCATGGTTATAGGCATATTACTCAAGGATGCTTACATGCAAGACAACTCGGGGGCTTGAACCCATTACCTTCCGGCTGGGAGTCCAACACCTATATCACTAGACTATCTTGCCCAGTCTCAACTAAGAAACAGTACAGTTAAGTTCCCTGTAAATATTACTATTAGTTATTAAACCTCAGGATGTTCAGGGATGCCAATAGATGTGGGCCAAGACAGCCTAATTAGATCAGCACACATGATGTTAACAATGATGTTAAAAGTCATGCACTACAACTACACTATATGCCATGCACAACAAGCAATAGAAAGTAGGCAGTACTAATAGAACCCCTATTAGTACTGCCAAGTGTGTGACCTTCATGAACTTGTCGTAGGAAGGTTCCCCGGGCTGGGGAGGGTTGACCACCAGGTCCATGAGGGCCTGTCCAGGAACTGGGGGACAAAGACGCACCGACACCAGTTTGGTCAACTGATCTCTCACCGCTTGATCCATGTTGATTATCTCCATGTAGCCCCCTCGGAAACCACACCTGGTCAACAGAGATACGGTTAAGATGTGTGACCTCCCCGACGGAACAAAAAAAAAAGAGCCTACTTTGGCATCGAATGCCAGTTTCCCCAAAACAGTATAACACAACAAGGACCACACATCTTTAAAAATTCATATTTAATTACTGAATGATGTTTATAGATACTGGAAGCCTCCATGTTATACCTGCATTCCATCAGAAGCGCCTCGCAATAGTACACATTCACCCCTGCACCGACATTTAACTTGAGCCACCCACCACCAACTTACTCTCCCATGTAGCATTTTGATGTGGAGTGAAAGGACGCCAGTTCAACATTGTTGGAGTACTCTGGTCCCATCTCAAACAGGACCTTCTTGAACGAATGGAACTCACAACCCTCAGCGTACACATTATCCTGATATACCTGGTCAGTATGAAACATGGAATTTCATGTAAAGCACTCCCCAATGTAAACCAGTCCTCAAAGCTCACGTTGCACATGAAACAAGCAAGCCCCACCCCTCAGTTGAACAAAGAAACAACCGGTGGACCCGGTGTTAAACTGCACCTCATCAGCCATGAGGAAGAGTCCCTCCTTTGCAGCAAACCGGATCACATCCTCTATGCACTGTCTGCTCTGTACCTGACCTGTGAAGGAAAATGTGATTTGTGAACACAGGGAAGGGCTATCCTTTGCTGCCATCTGCTGGTAGTTTGAAATAGTAACGAGCTCCCCTTTCTAGTAGATCAATCAGTGAGGAAGCCGGCTAGGAAAATGACTTATCATTTCTTGATTATTTTATATATTTTATCTTTTACTTATTATAATATTTATTTAATTTTTCAATTAGTCTTATCTGATGGCCATATTCAATATTAACAGTATTGCTGTTGCATACTGAATGCTAGACAAATACCATTGGCAACCGCAAGTGTTCCAAATATCATATCCATCTAATACCTACAAGCTAATGGCAGAACATGTAGTAGTGTACTGTACCAGTAGGATTTCCAGGGTTGATTATGCATAGGGCTCGTGGGCTGCAATTGCGCCTGGCCTCCTCCAGGGAGCGCTGAAGCTCACTGATGTCTAGACTCCAGCACTTGTCTTCATTCAGGTAGTAGTTGATTTGCACGGCACCCAGCTCGGCCAGAGCAGCAGAGTACAGAGGGTACTGGGGTATGGAGATCATTATGCCTGTACGTGATCTCCCCTCGCCACAAACCAGAAGCTTCAGCGTGGTCTAACAACAGAGTGGAGAAGAACAGGCCGCTTAGGCTCGACATCATGCTAGTGCCATTCTAACACATGGCCTGATCCAACACTGAGCTGCACAAATGTACATAACACATACACACACACATTATATATACTGTATATATATATAAACCAGTTAATATATATTAAAGAATAGTTCAAGTAAAGTAAGTCTCTGATTCTTGAAATCACACCATGTACAAATCTAAAATATGAGAGAGAGAGAGAGAGAGAGAGAGAGAGAGAGAGAGAGAGAGAGAGAGAGAGAGAGAGAGAGAGAGAGAGAGAGAGACTATATTGTTGCTGCACCACAATGCCGTCACTGGCCCCGGTGGTAAGGAAGATGTTGTCTGGGTCACAGTGGATGCCGCCGTCCCTCCGCTCTATGTAGCATGCCACGTCCTGTCGCACGCTTTCTATGCCCTGACTGGCACTGTAAGCACCTGAGGGGAGACCGGGTCAATGGCACCTAATGAGGATTATTCACAAAGGAACTGCACCTTTAAGGCACAAAGACACCAAATAGCACATGCAGTGTGATGAATGGGTGAACGGTCAGGATCAGGGAGTTGATATGGGTGTTAAACAAGGCGTTAAGCTTTAAGGTATTTGGCACTGTATGAATAGTAACATCAATGACATAATAATAAACAGACACATAACAAGTGAAAGGCACTGGTAATTATGCTTTCCCAACAGAATACGTCAGTACTGTAAATACTGTACACACCCATACTGCTGCCGCCGCAGGACTGCAAGATGCGCCGTGCTCGACTTTTAGCGTCCTCTGGGAAGGTGCTGTCGATCAACAGTTCAGAGTAAGAGCACAGAGCCAACACCTTGATGAGAGACAGAGGGTACGAAATAGACACCAACGTTACATGAAATACCTTAGAAAAAGAAAATGGCTTCATAGATCTATTTACACATGTAAACAGATGGGGTACATTTCAATGAAAGGTTGGGGTAACAGAGCTGCACACCTGGCGAAAGAAGGTGATTGGCTGCTGGCCCATTGCATGCGCGTCTCCAATGTTGGCCTTGATGACCTCGGCAAAAGGTTTCTTCATTCCCTGCATGAAAAACATTACATGAATGTTAACAAATGTCAATTAGCTTTTCCCCCCCACGTGTTCTGTCTTGTGTACAATAATACATAATACATTGTATTTGCCTTTCTCGAGACTCAATTACGTCTTACACAGTAAAATAACATTATATTCTACATTTCAACAAATACAGTATCAGAAAATAAACAAAACTAGAGGTTTGAAGCTTTCTGGAAGAGGTGAGTGCAACTGTGTCTGCATGTAGAATGTGTGGGTGGAGCATGTTCCAAAGCCCTGGCGCCCATGTTTGACAGTCAGAAATGTGGGGTGACGAGATACTGCAGAGCCGAGGGAACAGGTCAGGTAATGTGGGTGCAAGATTATGAAGAGCTTTATAAGTGAGCAGGAGGGTCAATGGTGAAACGCACCCACCATGCAGCACAACTGCTTAGAAAAGGTACAGAAGAAAAAAGACATTCCAACATCTGATAAATGACCGGTCAAATGTGGTCATAATGAAATTACATGTATTCACACTTTTACAATTACGGTTATCGTGATCGGTATTTGAACAAGATTTTTGAACAAATTTACTAGAATAATCTTGCCAAAGAATTATAAGGTACACATGCGCGCGCACACACACACGTTTATCTCCAAGTACACAAGTGACCATTAAGCTTTTCAAGTTTGTTTTTCTATTGCATAGCACACTTACAACTTACAAGCTCTATGATTTGTTCCACGACTATATCATATCAAATGAAGGTGACCCTTTCACAATCATGATGCTTTCACTTGGCTCGTGATAATTTAAGTATAATTCTGAAGGTTACATATTATACTAATCCTGTTTTCTGAGGTTCTTGGGTCCAATGTACTGACTGGGGTTTCCTAAAGTCCCATTGTTTCCTAAAGATGACAAAAAACATTCCTTAAATATGCCTGCACAAATAATTTTAAAGCGGAAAGAGATAACATGCCTTGAATGCCAAAAAAGAACAAGTCCAGTCAGTTCCTCTCCGGGAACCATCACCTTATCGTGGTGGAGAGGTTTGGGTGCCCCCATGAACCTGAG
>JAODTR010045765.1:0-42124 GCA_025399935.1 Amblyopsis rosae | reverse complement strand
ACCAGAGAGTGTGTGCCAATTACAGGGGTATCACACTACTCAGCCTCCCTGATAAAGTCTACTCCAAGGTGCTGGAGTGGAGGGTTCGGCCGATTGTCAAACCTCAGACTGAAGAAGAACGATGCAGATTCCGTTCTGGTCGTGGAACAACGGACCAGCTCTTTACTCTTGCAAGGATCATGGAGGGGGCCTGGGAGTATGCCCTTCCGGTCTACATGTGTTTTGTAGATCTGGAGAAGACCTATGACCGGGTCCCCCAGGAGATACTGTGGGAGGTGCTGCGGGAGTATGGGGTGAGGGAGTCCCTTTTAAAGGCAATCTAATTCCTGTATGCCCAAAGCGTGAGCTGTGTACGGATTCTCGGCAGTAAATCGGACTCGTTTCAGGTGGGAGTTGGTCTCCGCCAGGAGTTTTGTCACCAATCCTGTTTCTGATATTCATGGACAGGATATCAAGGCATAGTCGTGGTGGGGAGGGGTTGCAGTTCGGTGGTCCGGGGATCTTATCGCTGCTTTTTGCAGATGATGTGGTCCTGATGGCATCATCGGTCCGTGACCTCCAGCACTTACCAGATCAGTTCGCAGCCGAGTGTGAAGCGGCTGGGATGAGGATTAGCACCGCTAAATCTGAGTCCATGGTTCTCAGCAGGAAACCGATGGAATGCTTACTCCGGGTAGGGATTGAGTCCTTACCCCAAGTGGAGGAGTGAAAGTACCTCAGGGTCGATCAGATTGGCTGGATAATCAGAGCAGCGGGATTGGTATTACAATCACTTTACCACACCGTTGTGACGAAAAGAGAGCTGAGCCGGAATGCAAAGCTCTCCATCTTCCGGGAAATCCCTACCCTCACCTACTGTCATGACTAAAAGAATGACATCACGGATACAAGCGGCCGACATAGGTTTTCTCAGAAGGGTGGTGGGTGTCTCCCTTAGAGATAGGGTGAGAAGCTTGGCCATCTGTGAGGAACTCGGAGTAGAGCCGCTGCTCCTTTGCGTCGAAAGGAGCCAGTTGAGGTGGTACGGGCATCTGGTAAGGATGCCCCCTGGGCGCCTCCCCAGGGAGGTGTTCCAGGCACGTCCAGCTGGGAAGAGGCCTCGGGGAAGACCAAGTACTAGGTGGAGAGATTATATCTCCACATTGGGCTGGGAATGCCTCAGGATCCCCCAGTCAGAGCTGGATAATGTGGCTCGGGAAAAGTTTGGGGTCCCCTGGTAGAGATGCTGCCCCCACGACCCAACTACAGATAAGCGGATGAAGATGGATGGATGGATATTTGACAAAGCAAACACTTTACTCATCAGAAATTATAGCCAATAATTGTATCCAGATAAAAGCAGTTGAGATGGCAATCACTTATCACTTTTGGATACACCAGTCCATCTTTTTTAAAGGATTCTGCAAAACATGGGTACTAATACGTTTTGACTTTGTTGTTGACCATGTATGTTAGATTTATTAATCTAATTCAATCAGTAGGCTATGTAGGCCCAATTGTTACGCTACAATTGGGAAACATTTTATATTGTAACAGTATGATGATGCAAATCCCCCCAAAGAGATAACTACACGTGTTAAAATGTAATCTCAAATTTTATTTAAAAGGACTACACAACATATTTATACACAAATTTCACCTTGACATATTCGCCTACATTTAGTAATGTACATTTGTAAGATCACATGGAAGTAAAATACTTTCTGCAAAGGCATTTGGAATAATCATTGTATGTAAAGGAAACACAAATCACTTGCAATTGGATATAACAATAATATTGTGCATCTAGTAAAATGAACAATTTCTCATCTAACTCAGAAACAATAAAGGTGAAAGATACCCATCCATAGGAGGTAAAATGCACTTGGGCTTGCTGTTAAGTTTTTTCTTTTAAAACAAGACAAGGAAATGCCACTAATAAAAGAGAGAGAAGCTTTGGAACAGGATTGCTGGAAGTTATTTTTATGTCAGTATAGCCTACAATTATAACAAAACTTAAAATTGTACAGTTTCTGTCACACAACAACATAAAAATATAAATGTATTTACAATTTAAAATGTACGAAACATAAAAAAAATGTTACAAATGCTCTTTAAACAGTGAATTGTCCACCGCAGATATGCATCACAACTGACATGTCAATTTAAAAATTGCAAGTGGACTTGAAATAGTCTACTGCAGGTCATACGTTTGTTGCATTCTGAGTCGTTTCACCACTCCTTTGCTGTCTATACAGTCGTTTTTTCTTTTATCCAGCCACGTAACACTGTGACAGTTGAGTAAATGCCAGGCTTATTTCTGCGGGCACAGCCGTCACCCCAACTGACCACACCAGCCAAGAACATGCGCCCCCCAGTGGATGGACTGGTCAGAGGACCACCAGAATCACCCTTAGAAGCAAAAAAAAAATGATGATATTTCCGTTCAAATAGTGTGACATTGAACAGTACATGTGTACATACTGTATACTAGGCATACGCATGTTTAATTTGATTGAACACATGCAGTGTGCACTCCATTATTCAGTTGTTCCACACATCTCTCATTTTTACTCTCTGTATACTGATCGGCATACACAGCAGACCTGTTGTAAAACAGGTTAGACACAGGGGTGAGGATGGGCGGTGTACAGTACCTGGCAGGCGTCAACACCGCCACTGAGCACTCCTGCACACGTCATCCTGGAGGTAATCTGCCCACCCATCAGCTGGTCACACACCGTGCTGTTGATGATACGCACCTGAGCCTTTTGGAGCACCTTCGCTGCATAGCCTGGAGTTTACACACACACAAACGTATGCTTAGGCTAAGTATGTATCGTAGCAGAGTTCACTGTCAGGGACACAAGGAAGGAAGGGTTGGGACATTCATTCCAGTAGGAACTCTAAATAACCAGATGCATGACAGGCAAAGTAAGTACTGCTAGTCGAGTTCACTGTGGCCGTTTCTCAATTCCAAGAACGTTAGGTAGGCACGCACTTGTGTTCTTGAGAGGTACGTTCTTGCAAAGTTTCCTTCTGAGAATGGTCTTGCAAGAACGCAAGGACAGATCTAGATTGGGACATCACATCTACGAAATCGGTGTAGCAACTTTTAAACTAGAATCCATCTTGATAAATCGACCACAAATTTGAAGTTAAAACATATATATTCTCGCTTCAAAAACTCTTAAAAACAGCATTTCGTGACACAACAACAGTATTTAGAAAAGTATAGCTAGTATTGTTGTGTTTTCTGCTGACTGCCATTGCCGCTTGTTGATTTGAAATGCATTCTGGGATATTCCATGGACAAGTTCACACGCAAGTTACCACTGGATGCATTCTTGGTAAAAACCGTTAATCGAGAACACTTGCTGGTAGTTTATCCGTTCTTGGCTTGATGCGAATTTGTGAATTGGAAGAGTACTTGGCTGTGAATGATGACGTTTCACAAGTCCGCAAGAAAAGAAAAGAATGCATATTGAGAAACAGGGCACAGCCCTGATTTTGGAACACAGGTAAACATTTCACAGAGAAACAACAAACCAGTTAGTGATAAAGGAAATCTTCCTACAGGGAAGGATTACCTCGTTTATATGATTGATTGTAGCTTTATTGTAACTTGCAATATTATGTGTCTTATATTTTCATGTTTTATCCTTGTTCTGTGAATTTCAATTTGAAGCACTCTTACAGTGTTTCTGCACCCCAGCTCTGAGCCTGACTCCACCCACTACAACATTGAAAAATGCATCAAGGAGCTGAGTGAGGGGAGGGGAGGGTTAACATTGACTTGAACATTTGATGACGTATGAGCGTACCGCTGAAAACCAGCCATGTCCTGGGGTGATTGTTAACAGATACGACGTGTAGTTCTGTTTTTAGCCTGCTTTTTTCTTTTTTAAAATGGGTATTTTGACAATATTAACACCAGCATTGACGTGTCTCGTTATAGATCAATCATGTTACTTCGTTTACAGCTCAAAAAAACATTTTAAGATGCAGTTACACTATATTGTTTATGTAATCCCTTCACTGTAAAACACTCTGAGCTGCAATTCTTGTATGGAATGTGCTATACAAATATTGTGCGTTTACTGTTTTTGTGTTATCATCACAAACACCACCACCTACTACTACTCTATTGAAAGCTTCCAGCATGTGGTTAGGAATTGCCATAGTTGTTACCATGGTATTTTCATAGAACATACATTTACATATATGCTTAGGAAAAGTATCATTACAAAATGTGTATTCATAATCGTGGTTGACATCTGACAAACGAGTTTTCTATTCTTGGCCCTTACCTCCTTCCCGGGTGGCACCCCAACCACTGATCCAGACAGAGCTGCCCACAGGAAAGACATGCTGGGGTGATGGCAGGCAGATGGGCCTGATGTAGTCTGTGTAGGTCACAGGGCTATCCAGCTCCATGAGGGCAATATCATAGTCAAAGGTCGCGGTGTTGTAGTAAGGGTGGGGTATGATCTGCTTTAGTTTTCGTGTCACAACATTCTTTCCCATCTGGCTTTGGACGTGGAGACCCAGGTAGGCATCCCATGTGCCAGGCTGGGAGAATCTAAGGCAACGCAGAGGTACTTGTTAGAGTCAAATCATCATAAATAATGTAGAGGGCTGGATTACAGCTCGACCCCTTCAGTCTATCACGGAGGAAAAAAGCAATAATCAACCTGGTTTTGGTGTCGTCTTGAACACAGTGGGCGGCGGTGACCAGCCATTGTGGGCTGATGATTGAGGCTCCACACACATGGCCAAACGCTTTGACCTGGAGGCTGACCTGCCATGGAAACTCTCCTTCATCTGAGTCTTGGCCGCCCACAATACGAGAGGACTTGAAAAGACTCCTGCCACAGTCTGTTAAGGCACACACTCGATTAGTCACATTACTATTAGGCGTGTAAAAAACAAAATATTGATATACATATATGCATAGCTTATCGAAAACAATGCATTGATTTTTACAGTATTTCTCAGTCGCTTTGGTACATTCCTCAGATCAGAATTAAAATGCTCAAAACTACTCCACATCAAGTTACTTGTGCACCTCATAAAAGCAATTTATCATTGTTTTTGAACAAATTGCAAATGCTTTGGCACATTCATGCAAATTGTCATTTACAATATTTGCCATTTCCTACATTATCAATTGCTTATGGCATGTTGATAAAAATATATTGTACTAGCTGGTTAGTCTTAGCCCACAAATCATCTATGCATTAGTTCATTGTTTATGTCATCACATGCAAAATTGTTGAACAAGTCATTTGTATTAAGACTATTACGTAAATGTGTCCTGAATTGATAAACTGTTCTCAGGTGAGCTTTGACTTGACACCTTTAATGGGGAATATGTGAGGTGGTGGATCAACCAGATCAATTAATAATCAACCAGCTAGTTAGATGGACAGAAATGGACAAGCTGGTTTGCAAATCTTAAGACTGAATCCCAAAATTTACCAAAGTGACTGAGAAATACTGTAATAGTTTACATTTACCAAAAAAGTATTGACATAAGATGTTCATGTTGTGTTTCAACTTTAAATTATATGTATTGTATTGCCAGAATCTTGCCAATACACTATTATTGCTAATGGTAACGTACTGCAGTTTTCCTCGTCAGATCCATCCTCACAGTCGTTTATACCATCACACTCTGGATTCTCCTTATTGATGCATTTTTGGTTTTTACATTTATATGCAGTGGCAGAGCAGGCTACACTGGAGGCTATGAGAGAAGGCAAGAGGCACATTTAATGAGACCAAACATTTTGTTATTGGGCTAAATCAATAATTCATATAAAAACACTAACTCCTTCCACAGCTGAGCTCATCAGACCCATCTCCACAATTGTCGTTGCCATCACAGTGCGTCTTCTCAGAAACACACTTGCTGTTTCGACACGTGAACTCTCCTGTCTTGCACGCACCTTGAACACAGAAGAACTGAGAGTAAGAGGGAGCCTTGTGACCTCGTGCAGTCTCTGTCAGCACAAGGGGCTATGCTTACCACAGTTCAGCTCATCAGAGTTGTCCCCACAGTCATTTACGCCGTCGCACTTCCAGAATAGGGGTTTGCATAATCCGTTTGTACACTGGATGTCAGTAGGCTTGCACTCTGGAAGGAAAGGCAGTTCAATCATCTCCATGGCCTAGTCTGTGCAGGCATTGGACTATCATTAATCTTTACATTTAATTTGTTTTTAATTTAGGTTTTCATTAGCCTTGCTCCGCACGATTATCGCTCTCAGATCAATTTCTTTCACTGAGATTACAGTCTGGAAACGTTGTTTGCCTTAGCGTTTTCACAGCTACCCTGCTGGCAGACCAATCAGGGTGGGTAAGTGAGATGACGTTGAAGTCAAGCGTGTTTGGAAATGGTGCTAGAGCTAGATGAAGCGATCAAAACAGTTGTAGCAACGTCGATTGGTCCAATAGTTTCAAAATTAACCAGAGGTCGACGCCCAGTAGGAGAAAACGACTGCGAACACTTCCCAAGGGAGGGTTGCCATGGTCTGCCAGGCTAGGTTTTCATAGCCAATCCTTTGAAATGCTAACAGTGAAGGGTGTATGGACGCTTCCATTAACAAGATAAGTAGTGTGTGATTTGAATACAAGTTGTACTCACGGCAGTTCTGCTCATCGCTCATGTCACCGCAGTCATTCCAGCCATCACACCTGAGGTCTGTCTTAATGCAGCGATGGTTCTTGCATTGAAACATCTGTGGACAGGCTGAGGAAAGGGAGAAGGCTCTCACATATACAATGTTTTATCTTCAAGAAAGCAGAGCCTTTGATGTGACGCCACTGACATACTAAAATAAACGGTTGCTGCACTTACGGTCCTGAGAATCAATGGCTTCAAATGTGGCGTTGAAACCTCGATCAACGTAAGAGGAGTCGGAAAAGAACACCACAGTCATCTGGTTTGTGGGGCTGGTCTCTGTCACAGATTTGTCTTTTTTTTCTCCACACAGCCTAGCATTAAAACACACAAGCAGAAATGTCAGTTTGTTATGCAATAACAGTGTCAATGATTGCATCTGAAATGCATTTTTACAGATGATGATGATGATGATGATATAATAATAATAGTAATGAATAATGATTATTATTATTATTCAGTTAGTTGTTTGCTAACAAAACTGGTGCACATCCAGGAGGTTAAGGATAATATAGGCATGATTAAAGATGTTTATTGGATTTCAAAATGTTGTCTTGCTTTTAATCCTAAATATGTATGGTATATGCCTCACCTCTTATTGTTAATCTCCACATAGTCCTTGCTACACTCTGCACTGTGCACATGCCCTGGCTCAGCCAAGAGGAACTTATAAAATGTCACTTTTACAGATTTACCCAATGGTACCTGAAAGAGACATTGAACAGAAATATAAGAAATATGCTTTACAGACAGTAAAACAAACTAAAAATCCTCACTACATTTGTAAAATATACAAACATGGCTTGCATGTCTTACCATAATAATCCACCGACAGGAAGTGTTTGGTGGGTAGAAATTTGGGTAGTTGGGAGAAGTGAATGTACTCTTAGGTGCTGTGAGCTGGCCACCGCAAGTAATTACTTTATCGAAAAGCAAAAAGCATTCATTAGCATTTTATGCACATATATGGTAGTGGGAAACACATACAGAACACTTGTTATTTTCAAGTATCATGTTTCAAGGACGCTTTTGTCAAATCTGTGGTCTGTGCTGTAAACCAATGGATTTTAAAGTAAAGACTTTGAAATATTATACATTTCTCATCGTTTGTAAAATGTGCAAATGTGAAGACGTCTGTAAATACAAAAAGAAAGCATTTTTATTTGTATCTTTATCATATATATCATATATGACATCATATCTTAATGTTGGCGACCAAAGTGTTAGACAAGTTCTGGAGTAGACCCACCTGGTTTGACCTGAGAGACACTTGCCATGATGCCGGGATAGTTGTTCTTCTCATTTGTGATCAGTGTCACCAACATGACATTGCGGGAGGAGAAGAAGGCCATTGGATTACTTGGTGAATGATACCCACAAATCCTGTCGGGATGGCAACACACACTTTAGGGCTTGAGACATAAGATGCACAACACAATCTGACCAGCAGAGGGACCAACACACCACCATAACTCATATTTTACAACCCATTCTCAATATTTACACATTTTTACACATTTTCAAGGCAACTGGATATTGTCCTGTAGATGTGTGGCTAACATAATAATCTTAATATTTAGCTAAATATTCTGATTAGAAATTGAGTAATTATGCAATGTTTTTTGCTAGATTCCATATTTAACTTATAAAATGGGTAAAGAAAATAAAATGTTTTACTATCTAATTAAACTCTATTGGAGTATCATGTAATGAGAAAAGCTCTATTATTGCTAACCTGTGTTAATACGGCAAGATGGAATGCATATTCTCACTCTACAATATAAGAAGAATAAGGCCGTTCCTCACAAGGGAAGTGGTCCAAGCTGTAGTGATTTCCCGCCTGGACTACTGCAACTCTGTTAACCGGACTACCAGAGTGCTCTGCTAGATCCTTACAATGTTCAAAACACTGCAGAACGCCTGGTATTCAACCAACCCAAGTTCTCCCATGTAACCCCCCCTCTTCCGAGAACTTCACTGGCTCCCCATTGCAGCCTGCATCCGATTCAAGACACTGGTACTGGCCTACTAGGCAGTAAAGAAAACTGCCCCGATACCTCCAAGCAATGGACAAGAGCAATTCATACTACCACCTCGGCTGGCCGGCTGGTACTGCCATAACGACGAGGTCTCTAGACCCGCTCATAGAAATCTTGATTGAGCTTCCAGCAACATTCAGGACTGGTGAAACATTAACCATTTTCTGCAAGAGACTCAATACACTGTCGGATGATTTATTTACGTTGACGTGGTAGTAGACATGACGACAAAATGCTGGAACTATTCTGATAAAATATTGGTTGCTTACAATTACTGGCGTATGACTTGTCCAGCTAATGACAAACGTACTATGTGTACAGTAAGTCGTTTGGTTAAAAGCGTCTGCCAAATGCCGTATATGTTAATAAAATGTCGTGGTGTGAAGGATAGGCAGAGTTCAGACTTACTCTCCCATAACACGACTCTCAATAGCCACCAAGGAGTCGTAGAGTTTGACAAAGTCATTGCTGCAGTTCTTCTCCAGGTTAAAAGTATCAAAGTCCAGCTTGACCACATATCCAGGATCAGCCCTTAATTGCCATTTGATGAAGGTGTTGGGGGGGTAAGGGACATTGGGGAAGCCTGGAGACTTGATGGTCCCTATGTTATTGACCCTGGCATGCTCAGAATAGCTGTAGTGTCCTGGAGAGAGAGGGGTGCATTTTGTAAGCATCTTACTGCAAACATATAAATCAATCAATCATTCTCAAATAATGTCATCTACAGGAATGACATTGCCCAGTTGGCCTCTACCCAGCATTTATTTCAATAGTGAAAAAGAGAAATCATAAACTGGCTTAAAGACATGCTAGATTTCTGTTTCATGCTTAGACTGGCATGTAACAATTACAATACTATGCAACTGTTGTCATCCTATTATGCATGATTCATACATGTTTAAACACTCAGTTAACGCACATTGAAATATCCAGAAGAGATAATATAGCCAGCAGATCAAGCAATTTATATTTCAAAATGGGTACTCACCACTGAGAGCTGTTGAGACCATGCGAGTGTCTACGGCTGCAAGATAAACAACCACCAAAACATTATGAATGAAATGGAAAAGAAAAAACATGGTGTTACACGCTCTTAAATATACATAAAGCATCACTCTACCTGAAGAGACTATGTTATCGAAGGACAGATATTTGCCAGATCTGGCACCGCTACGTTCCTTGTCCATGGTGGACATGGTATTGTCAACAAATGCCTCTTGGCCAGAAGGGACGCTGAACTCAGACAGGTAGTACGCAATCACACTGCCTTCACTAGAATAGGAATGGAGGACATGGCATCAGCACATCACCACAGATTTGTGCAAAAAGTATTGGTAAAAACACATGGTTTGTCAATACACTGTATGCGCAAAGAGTGGGCAGGCATCATACCTGAATGCCTGAACTGTAGAATGAACATAGTACTTGGAAAGCAGTGGAGCCTTGGAATAGATTTCTTTCAGCTGCAGCGTATCAGGAAAGACATTGGTTATTTGGAACCGCAGACTATTATTTTGAGGAGTTATAGTGAGTGAATCCCTGTCTCACCTGTGAAGAGACCTTTGCAGCCAATGCTTTAAATTCTGTGCTGTTGGAGTCTTCGTAAGCATCCACAAACACCTGGTTGGTGATCCGCATTGAGCCAGTATACATCCTCTTCACCTTCAGATCTTTACGGACTGAAGGAGAAGGGATGCATACAGTACAATGTTGTTACCTGGGGTTTCTTGTCATAAAATGCAGTTTAAATGTTTTATTTTGAATGTCCATGCACAAATAAACTGCATTTATCCCAAGGTATGCATGTAAATTCCTCTTCAACGTAGATTTGATACAATTATTAGGATAAATTACTATTTAATACGAAAACACTGAAGGTGGAATGTACTGTGTCAAATGCATCTTGGTAAAGACATTTTAGAAACTGAAACCAAATGATGTCAATGAAGTGTCAAGAGACCTGACTTGGCTTACAGGGAGAGTCATTTCCGGAAACAATCTAGTTTAAAACCTAGATTTATAGTTTAGTTTAGGTAAGGCTACTTACAGTGGAAATGCCAGACTAAGAGGCCAGTCATAAGCGCAAGAACTGCAGCCAAGACTACCACCCCAATCACAACCCCAACTCTGCCAGGACCCTTCTTCTTCTCAAGTTTCTTTACATCAGAGGCTGGAAGAAACTGGACAGAGGAGTCCCAGTCTTTGTCCTGGTAAAACAGAGAGACATGAATGATACACATCATTCATGGTGAGCCCCTGCATGGTCACAAAATTACAATAGCGAAAAGGTGTACACTCATCTGTTCCCCTCAAGTCACAACACATACATAAAACCATTTTGTGTGATCATGATCTGCTTGTCAAAACAATTTTTTATATGTATCCATTTTGCGTTTAACCTTTGACGAGTGACTCATAACTGAAGCTGCGCTGTTTTTTTTATGTTCACTGAACGAAAATGGCAGTGGATACAAGGTTACAAGACAGGGAGGAATTTGTGTGTAGTTTGAACAACAAAGCGATACTTTGTGCTTTACTACTGTAGATTGTTGTGTTTCAGCTAAACAGAAACACAACAACTGTTCCAATTGCTGGTCCACAGTGGTTGTGTCAACAAATTACGATTAGCAATTTTCAGGATGAGATGGTATACAGTTAAACTGAAATAGCCTAGTAATTAAATACATTTGCTACTGGTGTTTAATAGTGATGATAATTACTCACAAATTGTATAAAACACCAACAATTTCCAAATATGCAGCTTCACTTTTAATAAAGGCAATTGAGCAACATATACTCGCCTATTAAATTAAATGCAGCAAATATCTTTGAAAGTAGTTCAACAATGTTTATGTTCAAAAAAGTAGAACATAGCCAATGTTCCGTTCACTGAACGCACCCTGAATGTTTTACAGGGGGAGGGACACCAAACGTTTTGATACTTGTCAAACCTGCTATTAGAAAGAAAAAAAAAGAAAGAAAGAAAATCCTCCAAACCCTCACGAGGTATAAATTGATCATTATAAAACTTAATTGTAGGCCTATCTGATCTAGATTGACAATTCTTTATTTAATGTATGTCAGTCTATTATTCAGGCTTAATATGCATGTTTAAAGGGGTATTTGTTGACTTTGTTACAGAAATCCACATTCAGACATATGCAGATCAAATTGCACAAGATGAGACAAACCGTGTCCGTGTATGGTATAGCAAACGTCAGCCAAAACAGCTCTGCTTATGCAGTCGTGAGCATAAAAACAGCCTACAGAAAACATTCCAAATGTCTTCAGTAGACATGGTCTATGTAGGCTGAGCCAGTGTCATTAGAAACATTAAAACAGACCTAAATCGTATTGCAGTAACATGCAGTTTTATAAGATTTTATAAGATTTATTATTCACATAGCCTATAAAACAGCAAACAAAATACAAAAAAATGGCCCATATTGAAATATACTATGTTCATACCGGCTTTGGGGTGTATCTCATTCCAGTGTCCATGTAATCCATTCCAGTTCAACACCCGCTGAACTAGGCGCAGAAGTGTGAGCTCTCCAGGTAGGCTATAGTTACCTAGGTAAATATGCAGGCCTGTCGGTGATGGTTGACTTATGTCCAACAAACTAAACAAATATTTCACCAAGCACTGGCTATAGCTATACATAAAAACGGACAGAATGAAAATACACGTTATACCATTTTTTTTAGAAATGGGAATACATAAAAAGTTCAATCGAATTCGTAGTCCTACCACAATATTATCAAATGTCTGTATGACAAATGCCTCGCCTAGACTACCTACCTGAGAATATTTTCCGGGATCATTGCGTGTTGAGTTTCTTCTGCGGGCGTGTCACCTGAGCGCCGAAACCCATTTCCTGTTACCTACCACAGGTAGACATAAACGTAATCTATACGCGACACGTTATTGTAATATGCTAAATATAATTTAGGCCTACAGAAATATATCCTACAGGGTGTTTAAAATGATGGACCCGATTGCGATTGATATCTTTGCAACCACAAACCGCCCATTGATGCAATTCTAACTTCAGATGGGTATCTTCATGGTAACATTTGGTGTAGGCCTAATAATTGTAACATGTTGACATTGTGAAGTATATAGGTCTACTTTTTTTTATTGGTTTCATAATTTTGGTGTGGTGGAAATGGTAATAATATGTAGGTTAATATAATAGCCTACATTATTATAGACTACTTATTAGTATTTTCACCACACTATATGCCTATAATATTTATATGACTATTACTTTATTATAAAATAATAATTTAACACATAGGCTACACGTTTCTGCGTCGCGCAGAGTTTAACCTCTTTGGTTAACGTTTGGTTTGCTTCAGATAAAGCGTCTGCTAGGCTAATGTAAGCTCCGAATATAATACATTAAGGCTGCATTTTACATTTCTTCATTTTAGTTTCACCAGTGCCAATGGCTGATCAATGAGTCATTTTCAGTCCTGCCACAGGTTTCTGTTTTTCTCCTGCACAAAATTCCCCACAGGCGGAGGGGCAGGATATGACGACGCAGTGGAACTTTGTATTGTCAAGTCGTTTATCATAAAATATAGACTAATTAAATGTGCCATTTCAAGAGCAACATTTACAAAACAGACATGACCGTATGGAAGTGGTGAGTTTATTGACATGTTTCCCATGTTACCATACATTTGTTTCAATTGGTGTCAATCGTTTTTTAAGTCACTAATATGCACAATAGCCTACCGGTATATTAGTTTCCAATCCTATCCCCACAATCAAGCAGGCAATAACACGATTGAAGCCGTGTGGGTGCATAGTGAGACAGTCACATACATAAATTCTGTCACAGGAAGAGGAAAAATAGAGAGAAAAAAAAACTTTAAAATATATTTATAATTTCATATAACAATGCACACCACAGGCTCTGGAAAAGCCATGATTGTAACATCTACTAGGCATACAAAGACAATACAAAGAGAGAGAGGTTTATTCTATGATTTTGTTAACTTCTTGTGCCATTCTCTACCTGTAAAAATACACGTTATCTTTAGTCAGAAACCAGTTCTCCAAGTCTTGTCTGTCCACCGTCTATACAGCCTACAGCATCCTGTGCAGTTTAGGTAGCTATATGGTGGTAGATGTAATTCCCTGTAGCCTATATGCTTCAGTACCAGAAAAGCAGACAGTGCTCCACAACAAACAAGCACATCTGCCCAGTTTTACATTTTTTTTTATAGTAGTGTCTACTCAGTTTTACATGTCAGTTTGTTTGTGCACAATATCAACGGGTTTGCTTATTTGTCTCGATGCTTTGCCCTTGGTCATGTAGCCGATATTATTAAAACAGTTTCCACAATACATTCATAGATGAAACATACCAATAAGAGTTACACCATCTATTGATTTAGTCTATTTGTGGGTACTGAATGTGTGTGATTAGGGCATGTCACATTCACTCCGATGATCAGGGGGTTAAAATGGGTTCTTTGTCCTATATCTTGGCTGAGGAGGACCTGTGCACACCTTCAACAACTAATAGTGTGCCTGCGAATACTTATTGTCACAAAACTAGAGCCTTAATCCCAGGCAGTTCCATGGGGACAAAGGTGTAATAAAACATCTACTCATATTTTTTAAACTGTAGGCTATATGTATATTTATATCATAACAAAGATAGTATTCATGATTAGTTTTCATTCATTTTTTGCTAATTTGTTATGTTACTATACATTTTAAATAGGTACAAAGAACCTTCATATACAAGCAATCTATAAAAAAAAAAATAAAAAAAATCAGCAAATCATTAAGAAATCCATCAGGTTCTGGACACTCACAACATAATAGAACTAGAACATTTGGCTATCTCTCCTGTAGGTCTTATGATAGCTACTCAATAAAATATAGATTTTGCTTGATTTACCTTACACTTAAAAACAAATAAACAAGTTAAGATCAATCTGAAAAATGTTGAGATAGCTGGATGTCATAATTACATAAATATTTGCTAATTCACAATTTTTTCAGAAAGCAAAAATGGTATACATCACCTTTTTATATATAAAGAAATATACGATCATAAAACGTTTTATAGTACAATAGTAGCAGTAGTAGAACTTTCAAATAATTGTTTTCATCAAACTGGTAAATAGATTTAAGTTGTATGCAAATTAATTTGACAAAAGCAAGTTGTTATTGGTCAGTAGTACTGTATGTTCCCAATCTAGGGCCTTCCCCTCTGTGGCTACACAGTTCCCCCTGTAGGTTCATTCTAAATCTGCATCTGCTCCAGGTATTTGTAGGTGGGGTTCTCATAGCCATGGTTTTGCATCTTGCTGAGGTGGCGTTCTTCTGGTGTCAGCATGGGGTCAACCTATTGGGCAGAAAGTATACCACAGATGAAGATGTGGTAAAAAGGAGTATGCTTCGTTCTATAGCTATAACTATCAGTAAAAAAAAAGTGCTGGAAGTTAAAAAAATACCAACATGGCAGGAATTTAAAAATTACTCAAAAAGTAAAAACACAGCAAAATCAATAATGAGTATGAAAACACAAGCAAGAGTTGGGAACAAATGTCATAAAGGATAATCAAAAGCCTGTCTGAATTAACTATCTCAGTGTGTAAACCACACACAGATGAAAAAGCTATACATTTGCACGTGATGTGTGCTTAATTCAAATGAGTTCAGATTATCTAAGATAAAATGCACACAATTTCATTTATTTATTCATTCAAGATACACTGAAAGTGGCAAATAATAATATACAAGCATATAAATTAGTAACTTTGTAGTTTCCCTGTTTGCTTTTCATACATTACAAAAAGTATACAAAAACGTTAAACTGTCTCCTACCTCCACAATACCATGACTAATGGTTCCATACTGCCTCTTCCGCAAGAGCACTAGACTGATGACAATTACGGTTGCTATGGCTACTGCAATTGCAAGCAGTCCGATCAGGGCACTGCTGCCAAAGCTGAAGTCTTCTCCCAGAGGGTGGTAGGTCTCCTATAGCAGGTATAATGTGTGTGTCAGAGAATGAGGAAACAATAACAACCAAATTACATACTACGACATAAAGTCAACAGAGTCACATAGTATGCTACACTTTAAATGTTTTATTGTTTATCATCGACATGGTGTAGTACTGTATAATTATGACATGTACAGTATGATGCCTATGTGAATGTCTCCCAGTAAATATTTGGGTCTCATTTAGAATAATTCCACAACAGTGAAATCGTAAAGGATGATATGAGTAATTATGATGCACAAGATAAACAGAAACCGTAACATAAATGTTTGACATATTTATCTTAACAAAATAAATAAATAAATGTGCTGCTAGTACACATTTATTTCGAAATATAATACCCGAGAGTTGAAGATATCAAGCCCAAATTCTAAGATTGACATTTCATTTATTGGTTCTGCAATATTATGCACTCCATTTACCTACAGACACAGTATGTTAACAGAATAAAGGGAGACATGCTTGGTGTAATACTGCAAGATTGTTACTATGTTACTCTATATATATATATATATATATATATATATTATATATATATAAATAATCAGCTGAAAATAATTAAGAGACAACTGCAGATTTGTACTATTCATACATTTTTATTTTCTATTCACATGTAATATGTATTTTTAGATCTATATTTATGTTTTATGATTTCCATTTACAGTATATTTATACTATTACATTTTAAACAACACAGTTGTCTCTGAATGTTTTCTGCGGCTGTATATATATATGGCCAGTCACCTGTGCATCTCACCATGTATACACATATGAAACAAACCGCTTATATGCAGACATGCCTCCAGGTCCATATCGCTCTTTCCTGCACACAAACTGAACACTCTCAGTTTGTGTGGATTACCATTCACATACATGATCTGGGATGTTTTTGTGGGTATACATCCACCACACAACAAACGTGCATCCATGCAGAAATAACCATAATACCAGCCTGAGGGGAAACTAAACCAGTGGAGAAGAAGTAGGGTTTTTTTCCTCTGGCAGTGTTTGCCACAGTGTAAACAGTTGCAGACTTGTATCTCTGATTTTAGCACCCCTTCCCCCCAAACCCAACCAGTCTCATCCCCGCTGACTACAGTTCCCCAGAGTCCTGTTTGGGGGGGGATGGGGACACACTGTACTCACCATCTCATCATCATGCATAACGCTGACTCTCTCTGCACTGAAAATCACTTCTTTAACATCCAGAGACTCATCAATCACCTGTCAACACAGACAGGGGGGCCCAGGTTACACACGCTGCAAGATGTGTCTGACAGCGTGCACGCATGTGCACGTGCGTATGAGAGGGTGAAGCAGCGAAGTGCGCATGTGTGCATATACAGTATACATACAGCGTATACATACGGTATATTTATGCGTGATACTGTAAAATATAGCTATAGCTATATATAGCCAAGTACTTTATGGATTATTTGGTTGTGTTTTTTTGGACATTTTAGAAAAATGTAATTGCAGCGGTCTGTGACATAGCAGGGGGAAGAGGTATTTGCTAGCATCAACAGTAATCGCTTAGACACACAGATCCTTCTGTCTGTCAGACATTGTCATGTCTAATTTAGTACAACATGGGTGTGTTTTTCTGGAGACACCAACAAACGCTTTATGTCAAGACTGAGCAATGAGGACCATATAATTCCAAAGAGATAATTACAAATGTTAACATCAAATTTTGGTAATGTTAAAGAAAGATGGATTGTTAACAACTGCTTCGTCTCCAAAACTACACTGCAAAAACTATATCTAACCAAGTGAGATAATCTTGTTTTTTAGATTTAAAATATAGCTGGACTTGTTTATAATATAAACGGCTTCTCTAGTGACTTAACTGAAGTAAATATGCACTTAATTTAAGAAATCCTATCAAGTGAATTTCACTTACTGCACTGGCAGCCAGTTTTGCTTGTTTTAAGCATTAGTACACTCATAACTAATATATTTGCACTTATATTTGATAGGGCATTTTTTTTGCAGTGTAGCATTAACTAAATAAAAAAGTCGGGGGTATATACACATGCACATTACAGTCACATAAACTGATGCATACACAAATACATTTTGCCATTTGTCTCAGATTAGCATGCAAAACCATTCGCACGTTCAGCAACGAATGGTGTTTCTGGCAAAGAAAATGAACATGCATTGTCTAGCCAACAATCCATGGACAGACTGGGTCTAAATGAGGTTTTGTTGGAGGTGAAGAGAGGACACAAATTGCCAAGCATGAGATAGCGATGACTATGTCCACATAGTAACATGATTAAATGTATTCATGTTTAAAATCTGAATTAATGGAGCCATAACTGAATAATACTAATGACCATGTTCATGTTAATACCTTGTCAACTATGACTGAAGCCTGCGAGTTCATAGCAATGCATCATCAGTTGTTAAAACAGTGATATACAATGTCAGCGGTTATATTTGCTTAACAATGCTGCTGAGTTCTTGTTTAGAGGAAGCTCAAATGTCGACTGCTTCAAAGCAGGAATGCTGATAAGATGAGCCTGAGGTGTGAAAACAGACTGATGGAGGTCTTACCACGTTGTCGTTAATCTTGGCTTTGCTGTTGATGATGCTCTCCTCCGCACCGATCAGGCCATCTAAACCAGACATGCCGGAGCCTGTGGAAGGTGAAGAACAGTCAATCATAGCCCAGCAGCACAGACAGCATGAATGGACACACACACACACACACACACAGAAACACACTAAGATCACTGTTCCCCACAACACTGGCTGGGTTCCATTCACAAACTGGGTACTGGTGGCAACAGTACCCGCATCCTTTTGTTTAGCACATCACGGTGCTAGCCAGTCTCATGCCAACATGACACTGGCTTAGGTTATTTGCTACTTGTATGTTTAAGGTTCTCTGTCAACGAATAATGCCACCTTGAATGTCGTAGCACTCGGGTAGCTCTGGTGTATAATGCGTAATGTTGGAGAGAGAGGGATGGAGAGAATAGAATACTGTCCAGTGGTGAATGCGGTCCATTGTCTGCTGCCACTGTGCTCGTGATGTCCTATGGACAAGATGAGCACGATTACGGCCATTGGAGTAAACTGGGGAATGACGATTCAACACTACACCAGCTATGACAAACAAGCTTCTAAATAAAAAGCAAAACAAGGACCTTTCATACGCTATGCACTGTGTTCTCCACAGGAAGGCGTCACAATGTTGGAGATCACAAAGCTAAGCCCAGATCAGACAGACAGTGGTGGACAGAACTACAGCACGTGACTCAGCTACAGAGGGACGAACTGAACCAGTTTAGACTGGGTCACGGGTCAGCAGAGACACTAAATCACCCAGTACCCATCAGGATAAGACAGTTACCCGTGGTGATGTTAGGTCTGCAGGGTGAACTATGTGGGGAAGGTGTGGTGGTGTGGTGATTAAGCCAAGAGCGTTGAGAAATGAGCTGAGGACAAGACGACTAGCAAAGAAAAGCACTGGGGGTCTCTCAGACACAACGTAACCTTCTCCCTCTTGGTCATGCTGAGTAGCTCTCACTGTTTGCTAAGTAAGAGTCAAGCGATTCACTCTAGCTGGACGAAGCCCTGTTTACACACCACATGTAGATAAACAACCTGTTTTTTTAAGATGGTTAAGGTTATAAATCTAACAGCTACCTGATGCAAGCAAAAATGGCTGCTAATGAAAACTAAACAAAATGACAAAAGAACGATTAAAACAAAGAACAAGGTGGGGATAGAATGGAGCACAGGTTTTCACCAGGGGAAGAACAGCCAGGAAGATGAAGATGGCAGTGTTGGTATGGAGAGGCCAAGTGAGATCAAACTAAAAGAAAACAGGAGTTTGCAGAGGCACCAACCTTTCTTGAAGGCACGTGGAGACTCTGATAGGTCGCCTTGGCGTTGGAAATGAGCAACAGAAGAAAAATTATTGATAAGAACGGAACAAAAGGGAAGGAGAAAAGAGAGAGAACCCGGGTGAGGAGAACAGGCAGGGTTATCAAGCTGGGAAGCCTCTCAACACCTGACAAAGCCCACAATCAAAAGTAGAGTAATTTCACCCTGCAGGTACTCGCATGTTGCTTTGTGCTAGTCATTTGCATTTCTGGAAATAGGATATCCTCGAATTTGCTTTTACATAAAAACTATTCTTTGGAAATATTTTTAAGATATTTGGACTCAGGCTAGGAAGAAAGCCTGAGGTTTTGCAGGGCATTTTTGAACTTAAGTGCTTCACTTAAATGCTGCTGAATGCCAGTCCGAGGAGCTGTGCTGAAGCAGATAAGCCTAAATTCACCACCCACAACCTCAATTAGTTGGCTAAACACCCTTTGGGCATCTAGGCAGCAGGTTTCACATGTGCAAGTAAGGAATACCTCTATTCTAATAATCTATCTAGTCCTACATAACAGATCTATGGACACCTCCCATCTCTCCCTCAGGTACACAGGAGCTAGTCTGACCCACTGCCTGGCATAATCACGCATGTCCTCTGTGCTCTCTAGCACCACCTGCTGCATGGGATGAGAACTGCTCACCCTCTGGCTCTGGATGGGACCCCAGGGAAGTGACCTGGAAGGGCCGGTAGGGTTTGCCCTCAGAGGCAGGGACCTCCACACTCTCCTCAGAGGAAACAGTGACGTCTGGCTGGGACTCGGAGACGGAGGACAAGAACTGGTCCATGTCCGCTTTCTGTTCCTGGAGGAGCTCGTCTGTAGGGAGGACGAAGTGAATCTGATTCAGTACGCATGTTTGCACATACAACTAATGTAACATTCTAGGCTGGAAAGGAAAAGACAATAGAGCATAACATTAAAAAGAACAAATAAAAGACATGGATAGCTGGCAAACCTGTAGATGAGAGCTACAGTGCATCACTTATTACAACATTTTACTGCAATGATCGTGCTGATGAATGGCTCCACTCCCATTCCACAAAACTACTCCCAATTAGTATTTCTGTGAAGCAGAGAGCTGTATCCCCCCTCTGTAAACCTGCACATTTCCCAACAGGATGTAGCGATGCGCTGAGAGCCATGGCCCAGTTCTGTCACAGCACCCGCTCCACTTTATTCAGCCCGGCAGCGCATGACGGCTTCTTTCATGAATAGTAACCCAAAAGGTAGAAAACCTAACACGAGCGCCACAGATACCCCCGAGCCTGACCCCGCTCATCTCAACTGGAGCCTCGAGAGATGAAAGCAGTCACGCTGCTACAGCGGAAATGTTAGGCTTTAATTGCACCGGGGAGAACTGGTGGGTTAAGGCTCTCCAGCTAATGTGCCTGACACCCAGACACCCGACACAGAAAACACACAGATTCAGACACCGCTGTGCAGAACACAGATGCCAAAATAAACTGACACTAATGACGATGCGTAATGACACACAAACACACACAGTCCACAGCAAAGACACTGCTTCGCTAATTGGTTAAAAGACACCTGTAGTCCTGCAACCACAGCCCCATTCGTCTCACAACACCCTCAGTTTGCCGCAGGAAAGAAATAAAACAAAGCTCTATATTGAGGGAGATAGGAAATATGATGTATTGGCTGTATCTGTCCTGCGCGTAGGTGAATTTCATCTTGTTTTCTTCATGTTGTTTCACTTTATTACAGTCTGCTAGCCATCCTCCAAGCTGCCTTCAGGGACCATATGGGTGTGACTCACCAATTTCGTCCTGGATCTCTTCTGCGACGTAGGGAATTTTGTACAGCAAGGACAGGCTCTGGTTCATTCTCTCCTCAATCACACGCAGGTGGGTCATCACCTGGCATAAGAAAAGCAATAAACAAGCATCAGCAGGTTGGCTCAGTCTGGCAGTGGGAGTACAGTGTCAACACTTGAACTCACACCAATCATTACTAGGATGTTGGAAGGAAACATGTCCATAAAACCTGACCTTATTTGGGTATGACAGATAATGATTAAGATATCTTTTTGGAATTGGACACATTGATTAACAGATCCAACACCTCCAAAACATAAAATAGCTTGGTTTGCAAATTATCATCATATTTTGCTGACAATCAGTGTTTATGTACTGGATTTCTAATAAAGTTTGAATAACTAATTTGATCAATCTTAGAACCAAACAGAAAAAGATGAATGCTACGATTCCTCTACAATTTATAACTGATTAGATTACTTACAATCTAATAAATGACACACGCATCAGTGATGTGTGTGTCACATGGATGGTGATCCCTCATATTAGCTCTCTGGTATAAAACCTACCAGCCTCAGCCAAACTAACCAATATTTAGCCAGTGGCCCATCTTATTTTTCAGCTTCTACCATTGTTACTGTCCTAAATACTAGGATGTAGTACCAGGACGTCAGCAACAGATGGCAGTAATGAGTCAGTCTCTGAAGCAGTCTCAATCCAATTATCAAAATTACATGTCCTGATCTTTGGAAATAACTTCTTTTTTTTTTTTGCCACCCATAATCACACCTAGTCTAGACAGAGCTGGAATTCTGTGACTTTAAATGGGGCAGGTCTCATCCTAAAAACTGAAGCAGAAGAACCACAACCACAACAGTAAACGTGCCATTTACAAAGGAATCTCTCACAACAAAAGCCCACAAATAAAGAGGACTATAAAACAGGGCATATGCAGGTTTCAGCTCACTGGGGAAAGTGCTCACTGGCTAGAGAGAAACACACACAAACAGGAATCAGGCTATGAAAATAAAGACAGTAACAGAAGAGGTACTATTTAGATGAATTGTGACTTCAGGGGTGCATTTGTTTTATATCCTCTATATATATTTTTTTAAACTGTTGTTTATGGTGCAGAACAACTATAAATGTGTGGCGCTCTCTCACACACTATATAAGTGTTTCTAACAGAAGTACATCCAGCCTAATCCCAGAGCAGCCGCTTGAAGTCCACTGTTACATACCTGTGCAATGTTAATATTTATCTGGGGGCTTTAGTGAATGAAACAACTCTTCCCATGTGTCAGAGGAGTCTCTTCAAAGTATGAGAGACAAACGCCCTTTCTGCCGCCTACACACTTTAGATTACAGCAGAGGGGAGCCAGCTGAGACATCGTTATTCTCCTTTCTGAAGCAGATAAGCGGTGCATGATCATAGCTAGGCCTTAGAGAGCATGTTACATCTCGCCAATGCCAGACCAGTTCCCGATGGGAACCTGTCAAATGGGATAACTGGGGGTTCCTTCTCTTAGAAAACTGCCAATAACAACTCTGATCGGATTTGATTTGAAGAACTACCGTATATGGGTGTAAAGCAGTAGTTAGAAAGCAAGATCTGTTATATCAAATTCCCCCTGCTTTGAAACTGTGGGTCTATTCTAAGTGTCAGAAAAGTATGCAATTTGATTTGGGTGGACTCCTTGTCTTGCAGTTCAACCAACCTGAGACTTCATCTGAGATGCCTTCTCAGGGTCCACAGCGAGGACGTGCTGGTAGTGGCGGATGGTGTGCTGGCGGTCTTTGTTCTCAGCTCGGACGTACTTCCTCAGAGCCTGTAGGATACGGTGAGGCTGTGTTTGGGAGAGGAGGGGAGTGGGGGGGGGGAGGTCAGCCAAACCAGAGACTCTCATATTATGTGTGTTTATTTTTTCTTTAAACCATTTCCACTTTCCAATTAATTGCATGCCCCTCATTATTTCTCCCAAATGGGGAGGAAGTCACATTTGTTACCCAACGTTACATGGGTGCTTGTGGAGCCATCCCGAGAGACTGATTCACTGCACTAGTAATGGTCTTGACTACTGACCAGCTAGAGGTGATGGGTGGTAAGTGGGTCGCCATTTTCTCACAGGGAAAATGTAACCAAAAAAGGAAAATCACTTCAATTTATTTCCACTATTTTTAACAAGTGGAAGAAATGTGACTAGTGTCTATAAATAAATCAGTCTACTTCAAATCTCTCACCCATTTAAAAAAAGAAAATGTCAACCCAGAACACATTTTATAAATTACATTTAAAATGTTTTAAATAGGGTTGTGCGATTCAAATATCATCAACATTTGCATAAAGCTGTCATATCTTGTTATAAAACACAGGAATGAACGATTTAGGTTACATTTTAAACAGGTAAAAATATTAGATTTATTAATCGCAATTAATTACGTAGAGCGTGCGATTAATCACAATTCAATTTTAAATCGCATTTGACAGCCCTAATCAAAAATAACGTCTTGAGGCACATTAAAAGTATTTTTGACAGGGCCTTTACAGCAGTAGTTTGATGGACAACACCTATCTACAGCACTACGACATGCAAGAGGATAAAAATACATTATTAATTGAATGTAATGAAACAAAAAGATATCAGGGATTATAGCTGACGGTTCATCTGTGATTGACTTTGTGCTCATAAAGAAGATTAGGATGCTTTACTTTTTTCAGGCTACAGTAATCCATTCTCCTGATGAATTAGTTGCTTGGTTGGCAGCTGCTCTTTCTGATTGGATGCTACATGGTTAGCCTCAAGCCTTGTGCAAGTGTGCATGATTGGTGTTCAGTGTGTAATGCCTCTCTCTCTTTTAATGTGCGTGTGTGCATCTATACTGGTCCCCTGCAAGTCTCTCTGGATGCATGTATGTGCCTGAATAAATATATACACACATTAATTATGTACATCTGTCATCTGTATCTAGGCGCCTGAATGAAAAATAATACAAAAGGAAATATATATATATATATATATATATATATATATATAAAATGAACAAGCACAACAAGAGGCGATGTTCCCATGTGTTTATAATCCTCTCCAGAGGGCTAATACCACTGGGGGACCGGGTGTAAGGAGTAAGGGTGTGTGTACCCTGGGGGGGTCTGCCTGCAGGGCAGCCAGGTAGTTCTCCAGGGTCAGACGGCGCCGGTCGTTCAGCATGGCCTCTACGCGCGCCAGGTGGGTCTCCACCAGCTGTTGCTTCTCACTGGCAGCCTCCTCCTCCAGGGACTCCACCATGGCCTGGAAGTGCTGCGCACGTGAACACGCACATGCACATGCGCAGAGAGACCGTCACACACACACATTCAAAGGCACGCCGAGATACACGCGCTCACGCACGCTAAGACGCAGCTGCTTCCGACAATTTAATTAAATTCAATACACTTTATTTGTCCCCAAGGGGCAATATGCAGGGGCATGTAGAGTGGTAAATACACACACAACACTTAAAATACACATAATAAAATAATACCTTCCATGCATTATAATACAAAATACTAGTAATAATAGACTCACATCAAAGAGCACCTTTCTACTCCAACACACAACAGATGAAAGTCTTGCTTTCATTCCTCTCTCAGGGGAGCTGAAAGCTCACTGTGCCTTCATTAGCCTTGTAACCTGACAGGAGGCCAAAGCCCCCAGGTGTGCTGTAGCCGTCATCTCTCACCCACACAAAGAGGGAGGATGCGGACCGGGGTGTGTCTTACCTGAATCAGCGTCTGCCTCTCAGCCTTGGGCAGGTTTTTGGCCTGGGGCTCTGCCTCCTCCCACTCTTTCCTCACCTGGTGGTAACAGTGCAGACACAGACACCAACCCACACAAGGTTAGGGATGACATGCATGCAGCTATCTGCTGCATTCTGAGGGGGCATCTAGCTTGAATATGCTAATATGTTCAGGATTTACTAAATGCATTTTGGGGCCGGTTACTTGCCATTGTCATGATATAGCAAATGCAGAAACCAGATGTGCTGTTAAAACTCCCAGTAGATAAGCATCAGATTTATCAGCTGACCAAGTATTGATTATGTGTTTGAAACATTTTTCATACAAAACATTTTGTATATACTCTACTATCTATTAGCAGTTATTACTAGACAGTTTTCAAACATCCATTTTCATATACAGTACTATTTCATGTTTAAATCCATTAAGTATTTGGACTCCAATAACCAAGAAATCCTTCATTTTAGAGGAACTAATTCATTTCCTCTGAAGGAAAACAACGTGACAAAGCACATGCGCTATAAGCGTACACACACCCACACAGCTCATGGCTACATGCTCACCCTCTCCATGCGGTTACGGTGCCTGATCTCCAGCTGTTCCTTGGCCCTCTGGAAGCGACTGTGCTCCTTCTCGTCGGCTGGGGTCTCGAAGTAGATGTCCACATCGTCGACGGTTTGAGGAGTGGCAGGCACGCCTGGGAACCAACGCAAAAGCCGGTTATAGGAGATGTATACTGTATGGGTCCACACACACAAGACATTAGACAGACAGACAGACAGACAGACACAGGTAAGGCACATATAGAGAAACCAAGACAGACACCTTGGCAGAGGCAGAGGAACAGCAAAAAGGAACACAAATCAAAGATAGGGAGTTCAGAGCCTTCATACCTTCCCTCCCCTGTAACTCAGAAACAATCTGACAGCCTTTCACATTCCTATCACATTCCTATCATGCTCCCATCGGCTTTTCCGCTGACAGCTCGCTCTCTCCGACACTAATGGAAATATCTGGAAATGTCTCTGTTTGAAGCCTCGGTCATCTGAGGCGAGGCCAGGGGGCTCAAATGCTGGCTCACACAGGACTCGACTAGCCGCAGTAATGCCCCAGCCCCACGACCCAGAACAAGGTGTCATCACTGAGCACACAAACAGCACCGGAGAGACTCTCGCGACTCCTAATGCCAACAAGCATACGAGTTACAGTATGTTCTCCGAGATATGCATTATGCATGTAATCTGAGGCGAGGCTGGAGTGCTCAAATGCGATGTAATGGAAGGAGGAGGAGGGGGGGGGGGGGTAGAGCCTCTAGTATACATCATATTTTCTTGTTCATGCGCTATACCTCCCTCAGAGTAATTTGTGGACAGAAAATGCTATATTAGTTACAGCTGTGATTTGTTGATGAAGGGTGATTCATCACAATGCTCAAAACAAGTGTTCCGGCAGCATTCTTTAAACAGTCCAGGCGCAGTGCTGTGTGAGCAGACAGACAGGCTTCTGCTGACAGACCGAGAGACAGACGGAGCACGAACAAAAGACAAGTGGAAACACTGCGGCAAACAGCGACAGAACAGTTGGCTTCAACAAAAGTGTGCACACGTTAATTGTCTTTCGGTGTGATATGAGCACCATCACACTATATTTGTGAATATGACATTATGAAAATGAATAAAGAGTGAGAATGATATCAGTGTTGTTGTAGTGGATATGATTGTGGTGGATGTGATCTCATAACAGCCGCTTGGATGATGCGACATGTGGATTAGAATCTGTTGAAGCATGAAGACTCAGTAGTTATTCTATTCATCTAATATTATTATTATTATCATAGAACCTGTCTCCACTGTGTGAGACTTACTCAGGGGCTTGCACACTGCCATGCAGTACTCCTCAGAGTCGAAATTGTTGCGGTTTCCGGCACAGCCCCCATATATGAAGCGCACACACTTCCTCTGGCGCATGTTGAAGTGCCAGCGGGGCATGGAAGCGCGGCAGGGGCCGGTCTCAGCCTCCAGGGTGCACACCGCTGTCAAGGGACAGCTGTTAGGTCAACCAGCCACTAGGGGCAGCACTCAATACTGGCCTTGTTTGGAAACTCCAAAAAGCTACCGGCAGCAACTAAAATCACTGCCAACTGTATTCCACAATATTAAGAAGCGTTGATTCACACAAAGATTGTGATTAAACAGCATTCAATATTTAAAAACACTGTAACCTGGTAACATTTTTTACATCTGGTAACATTTGCAAATTAATGTCTGATGAAGCAAAACAGTACATCACATCGCCTACTAAACTGAACTAAAAAGGAGGAAATTTGCTGATGTCTACGTATATCATTTAAATGCATTTATTAAATATATTAAATATAGATACTACACAATGAGCCCAGAAACAGACAGCCAGTGTCAGCCCCACCAACCTTTGACTTCCTGCATGGTCTTGTCCTCGGCTCGGCTCTCAGACGTCTTCTTGCTCTCCATCTTCTCCTCCTCCTCATCCCTGTCCACCTCCTCGTCCTCGTACGCATAGTGGTATTCATCCTCCTCCTCCTCATCTTCGTCTTTGGTGGGATCCACCTTCTGGGTGGGTGGCTCCTTGGATGCGGTCATGTTAATGACGACGTGGGGGGGGCTGGCGGACAGATGGAGGTATGGGTGAACTCATTCATCCATGCAGACTAGGCATAACACCGTAATGGATGCAGGTGGACAGCGACATTCCCGTCCCTGACATTCCCAAGGAGCTGATTTGGCGTCTTCGTACAGTGCCGTCCAACTTGGAGCGCCCCCCTAACCCGATTGCTTGATGTCAGTCTAACCACATGCACAATAAGAGCGCAGGCATCCTAGGCAACCTACCCGTCTTCTAACTCATACTCTTCACTGAAGTCCTCCACGATCTGCGCCAAATTTGGCGCCGTCACTACCACCACCTCCATCTCCTCCTCGTCCTCCTCATCCTCCTCCTCCTCCTCCTCCTGTGCGGAGGGCGGGGCGGGGGGGCCGGGCTCCCCAACGCGAGAGGCAGGGCAGCAGACGTACTCGGTGCCGCGGAACTTGTCGATGCCGCAGGGCAGGAGCATGCCATAGCTGTGCAGCACCATGGAGCTCTTGGTGCAAGCCTGCGCAGAGGGAAGAGAGGGCAGATGCAGGGTTTAGTAGGGGACCAGGTCAGTCAGGCCACGGAGCAGACGGCAAGCCAACGAAGCTGTGCAGTGAGTTACAAGAATTAAGGAGCAGGTATAGACATTTTGCTGGTGGATGCTCGCGTGTAGGCTGGGACGGATCCAACAACCTTTCGGGAGGGAGTCGACCAACATAACTGCTAAGCTATTATTACAATTAAATACAGATTGATTTGTAATGTCATAACTTACTGTATGTGTGGCTTCAATACAAGTTTTAAATCTTTTTGAGTTTGAGGCATTGCAATGCACTATAATAGTGTAGCATTACAGTTTACTATACTGCGGTTATAGTATTTGGCTTTTAACAATTTAGAAGAAAATCCCAGTACAACCACAGCCTAACTCCTGTTCTGCCCCACTGAACCAAAATGTGGACTGAGAGCCGTACTGATAAGAAGCTGTCTCACATCTGCAGAGAACATTTCTCATTGTTTTCGTAATGGTTCAACCAACCACGTCAATCTGGGGATTTCACCTGTCGACATTTCAGTCACAAGACCGATTCTCCAAACTCCAGACCATGGCTGTGTCCACTGATTTATTTAGGTTCTTGCCAGCAGCAAGATTGGTCTGTGTTAGATGGTAACAACCCTTTTATTGACTGCTGACCTCCTGTGCAGCTGCACGGCACTCTGTCTAAAGATGCTACCAGGGTACAGGCCCTGACACAAATGTTTGCTAGGGAAGAGTAGTAAGGCAGCGTGACGCTTGGAAACAGTCAGAGCCGCAGGGTTTAAGATGTTCTATATTGTCCCAGACTCAGAGTGGCCCCCGAGGGCCAGGCTGGAGCAATTCGCTGGGAAAATTAACTGCATTACGGCCTCAACACTAATCTGATTAGCAACTGAAATGCCAGGGCTTCCAGTCAGCCTGTGATCAGAGAGCTGCTGAGACTCACAGAGGCAGGCGGAAAGAAAAGAGGAGTGAGTGAGAGAGAGATTGAGAGATAAAAGAGCAAGGGGATAACAGAAGAGTTAAAGCAAGTGTCAGAAGAGAAGACAGACATAAGAACGTGGATACATGCCAATGCTCCGCGTTTAGCAAAGATTTAAGACTCATTCCTGGGGTACAAATGGTACCTTGTGGGAATGGGTCTGGCCATCTTTGAGGTAGTGTTACAATGGGACAGACTGCCCCTTGTTTCCTCCTCAGTAATCTAAGCCGTACCTCCTTAGCGACACCTTGCCACTGCTGGTGACTGATGCACATGTCCATGCGCTCCTTGTGGAAGAACTTGCACTTCTCTGGAACCAGGAGCACGTCACTCACGAACTCGCCCACTGTAGTGACAAATCACAAGGCCGAGGCATTTAGTCTCGCCACAGAGCCGTCTCCAGCATATCGCCACCCGCTGTGCCAATTGGGCCATGTTAATACAAATGTAATGGTGTGAATTTGAGGACATGCCCTGTAAGCAAATATTACTTACTGATCAGAAAGACTATTGTTCAGCTTTCTTTGCCTAAAAAATAAACCTGGACCACATTATAAAAGATACTCTCCATGGGATGGCACAAGAAGTGTCATAGTATACTTTGTGCTAGTTTATACAACGTGATGTTATATTACACACACACACACACACACACACACACCTGTGACCATACAATCTGGTTATTATTAACTCTTGGATTCACAGGGATCTTGAAAAGATTAAAAATAGAAAGGAAGAAATATAAATATAAAAGACTAGCAGATGAGCCAGAATAAAATGGAAATAGGGCCTAACTCAATCATTTATAGTTGCTTGGTCTTTTGCATTTCATCGTGGGGGAATAACAGTGGCATTTCAACATCTGTCCATGCACCTGGAGCAATGAACGATTCATTCAGATTTTACGGGCTCATTGAAAACCTAGTAATCAAAATGGAGGGGAGAGAAAATGGGGTTTTCATGCTGTGTCTCTTCAGAGGTGTAGGTGCACAGTGTTCCCAGGAGGGAGCAATATCATTTCCTAGATGAATTTAGCAGAGTTTATGTTTTATTCATAGAACAAAACGGATTTGAGGCGTGCAAAGGGGGAAGAGAAGACAAAGACATCTCATGAATGGCCCTCTGGAGCATTGTGGGGTTGAATACGAGGAAGATGGAAGCATATGGCACAGGGGGTCACAGGAAACATTAGACAGGACAAGAAGAGCTGCTCAGGTAGAGAAGGCTGCCACCGGGACAGATGGAGAGGCAGAACAGAGAGAGGGAGACGAGGATGGAGGAGAGAGGGAGAGAGAGAAGATGGGGAGAATGGGAAATTGAAACGAAGAAAGGGAACATGCCCCTAAAATACAGTACAACTATGACAATTAGGAAGTCAGTATCGCCAAAGGGGGAAAGCAATACTGCATCTGAGTGTACCTTTAACAGTCTTCACTTCTAAACCCCTCCCCCGCACTACACCAAATTATGCTGGCCAACTTTCTTGACCCCCCCTCCCCTTGCTTGGTCAGAAGCTCCATTTCCTCCACACTGTTTCTAAGCCTGAAAACACACAATAATGTCCAAAAGGTTTAAGCCGGGAAGGCCTAAGCTGCTCTAACTGCTTATTTTGTGGTGCACCCACAATCCCTTGCCTCAGGCATAGCTGCTAGGGCCGATGCACAGGCCAGCCAATGAGAGCGGCCGAACAGGCAATGTTGTGGAAAATTAGAGGGCAGGATAAGAAGAGGAGTGCGCTGGAAATAGCAAGAGCACCCAGCTGCACCTCATCTCCACCCAGGAGGCCTAGTAACACCCCAACCTCCTCCTGCAGCCCACAAACACCACCTCCCTGGGCTCTGTACTACTTGGTGTCAAATCCTATTTACTCATTTCCTTGCAAAGCTAGGCAAGAGAAGGAGATGGAAGGATAGAGCTGGATGTAGAGAATGATAACGAGAAAAAGAGAAAGACAAGAAAAATATACACCAAAGACAAAGGAGAGAGTGGAGAGAGCAGAGGTGGATAAGCAATAAAAGGTGGTTAAATCCTAACCAGGTATTGGTGAGTCATTCAAGCACTAAACCAGATGACTTCACTGCCTATCTTCTTTCCCCTGCTGGAGAGCTGTGGTAGTGCAGTGGTTAAAGCAAATACCTTTTTGGTTTTCCTTACCTCACAGTTTGTCCCCATCTAATGGAGAAAGATGAAGAGGGAGAATGCAGTAGAGAACAAGATGGAGGAAGGCATAGAGAAAGACAGCAAGCTCAAGCATGGCACGGTCATGACCCCCACATGACCCCCATGTGACCTCAGTTTCACTGGATTTACCAGCAACCTCACTTCTCCATCTCACTCTCACACACAGGTACATTTGTAGTGGGTTAGGAGCAGTTACTGCAATGGGTGATGGATGGTGGTGTTCTGAGAGCAGCTGTGCCTCGATAGCGCTGCAGCAGTGTGTGTGTGTGTGTGTATATATCCCGCTCTTCCTTCTGTTTGCTTTGTTCATCTGTCTTTCATTTGACCTCCAGTCTAGCCCATCCATTCTCACATATTCTCTTCCTGCTGACATTCTCTGAGATGGGACTACGGGGTTGTAGGTAATGTGACTGGAAGGACATGCTCCGTAAAACATGGCTAGCTAGCCGTTGCTGCGTGGTTTGGTCGAGGGCTTTCATGAGGTGAAGGTGAGCGCAGTGGTTGTACATTCATAAGACATCCTCCCTCTACTTTCTTAGAAGGATTCATTTAATAGCCGGTTATTACACAAGTGATGCATTGTCCACTATAAGTGAATTCTACGTATTACACCAAATACAGAATGAGTAAGGAGCCTAAAAACCTGTAAAAATAAATTAAAATAAGGAAATATACATTGGAAAGATAACAATAAAAGAAATGGGAAACCTCAAGCTCTGCAGAATTAACAAATTAGCTAACTTTAACTGTGGGTTTAAATAGGGACAAACGCTATACGGTGTTTTGCCTCATTACACCAACCTTGAGCATGACCCTACACCCATGTGGCTGTAAAACTATTTTTTACTCATCTTTATAAACATGCATTTATTATATTTATGTGTCAACCAGTGAATCTCTTCCAAGCACATGTGCTCTCATGTGCTCAGACAGCAACACCTTGCAGCAAATCTGTTGTTGAAATCCATTATTTTAATTGTGTAGCAGACAGCTTGCTATGCACAATTAACAGCATTCCATTAACATGTGCACTACCGTCCTCATCACTCCAGATATAATTAAACACATGCACATATCTCTATCTACAGAGAGAAGAGAGATGGCATTACAGTGATTGATCACAAAGGTGCTGTTCAGTAGCATGCATTGTGGCAAAATGTGATGGTGGGAGTGTGGCTGAACCTCTGCAAAGGCCAAGCATGGAGAAATACAACACATATGTATCTGCCTGCCTGCCTGCCTGCCTGTGTGTGTCGGTGTGTGTATGTCACTCTTTTGTCATGCCTGTAATTCACCAAGCTAACAGTAGCGGGTCAGTCTGGTCTGCTTGGCTGAATATACAGTTGTCGCTGCATTGGAAATGACTAGAAGAGACCTGCAGTTGACATTTGCGGTCATGTCCCTTAATTCAACACGCTGAATCAAACCAATAGGCTATACTTCAGCCTCTTGGTTTGGCCAAGGGTGGAGATAGAAACTGCAAATAAATTGTAATTTCACAGAGTTTACAGCATATGCAGTTAGATAACGGATGCAGTATGGATAGGACAATTAAAACTACGTTGTAAAAGAACAGCTGCCTCTGCCATGGTCACTTGCAGCTGAGCCAGTGGTACGTATAGCAGAGCACCTTTATAAAGCACTGTTTGTGCCATTGTTGACTCATAGCAACACAAAGGCAGAGCCGTTGACATTCCCTGTTGTGTTCCCACTGTACACATTAGAGTGCGTGTTATTGCGCTGGCACCAGCAGACAAAGGAGCTGGTGATGGCACCGAGACAAAAACACCTCCCTCGGTGGCCTGGCCTTTTTCAAGACAATGTCGGATCAGCAGGTTAGAAGCTTTTAGACTGTACGCCTGTCTGGCTGTCAGTCTGCTCTTCATTTCTCAGAGCTCTCCTAGCTAGCAAGGCATTATTCATATAAACCCATTACTTGTACACGACAACAGGTTTAGCTATTTTAATCATGTTGCCTCAGTTACAGCGCACATCCCTTTGATTTCCCTTGCTTTGGAGTCAGCTCTGACTCCTATCACTGATTTACACTTCGTATATCTGGAGCCCGGTCTCTACAACAGGGTGTGAAAGCCACGCAGGAATTCAACGGCACTTGATTATGCATCGTCAAGCTGCAGGCACACAGGTGATGAGGCTGTTGGCGAAGGCACATTGTGGCTCGCAGCATATGATCTGAGGCCTCCGATGATGCGGATAACACGCTCCATTACATAATTAACCAGAGAGCCTCTCAATAGAATCCCACTTGCCAAGTCTAAGTTTATCTCAGCCTCTCTGTCTGTCCCATCCGCTCCTTCTGTTTTAACTCCTCATTTGCAACTCAACAGAACATCACATGACTTGTGAACCAATGGACAATAACATTCAGAAAGGAGCTCTGCATAACAAGAAAGAAAGAAAGAAAGAAAGAAAGAAAGAAAAGGAAGACAGAATTGTGCAGGAAGAGGCAATAGGCACATTTCATTAAGTCTAAAATGTAAAGGGAATCTTTTCATCCTGATTAAAATAGACGTATAGCAGCTATATTAGCAGCTATTGCTCCTACTCTACAAACACAGGTGTTAAAAATATACAATGCCGCTTTTTAGTTAGTAGTTTAGTAGTTCATTTCACTAATCCACATGCAGTAAACCAGATGCGTCTAATGTAGACATGGGACTTTATATTACGGTCTACATACAGCTTGAGATGGCTAATCCGTAAAGTCATCTTTACAGTCTGTTTTAGCTAGCTAAGGATGACTAATTGGTTAAATCAATTGTTTGAACGCCTCTGTTTGAGGGTAAACATAGCCACAGCCTCGCATGCTGTCACCAGGAAATTGGATGAATTTTGGAAGTGAGTCAGGTTTGATTGTGCTGCTTGGTTATCGTCTGTATTCCTGTTTGCTGTCCCCCTGAAATTCCCCAAAGCCTCTATCTGTGGTGCCAAAAAAGCTCCTGAACAGTAGCCCATTTCACAGTCGAGCGCTACCACTAATGGCCTTTTCCCTCACGCAAAAGTGCCGCAACTCGATCAGCGAGAGGCCGGGGGACACGGAGGCTAGCTACCAGGGCAAGCTTCCAGCACCACACCCATGGCAAACGAGTGAAATAAGAAAATGTGTTTGTCAATAAGTGCATTCCTGAGGCTCCTCTGCAGTGTGCCATGTTTGGAAGTGGAGAGCCACACAGAGACTTGTGCCCAGCAATTGTTCGGTATGTGACATTTAATAAAGAGTGCGGCAGCACAGCCGAGCGTAGGGGCGGGGAGTAATAAAACAGAAGGAGCTGCTCTCTCCTTGTAGATCTCCCTCCTTACACTGGCCGGTACGCCTGTGTGATTTTATGGCCGCTGTCTGAAGCAAGGAAATAAGATTGTGTTTTATTGCTCAACAAACCTCCCAAACAATGATAGCTTTTGCACCTCAAGTCATCCATTGTGAGAGACATTAGCTCCCATCCAGATGTAATCTGGTCAATCTGCAGCTCAAGGCCAGGATTAGTCAGGTGAATCAGACTTCAATATGGCTTTGTGTCACCTTCGCTTCTGGCCAAGAGGAATCATAATCCCTTCTTCCTCTTCGGTAAGAAAGAGAGCTGAATTAAGGGGCTGAGGACAGTGGAAACACCTGCTATGAAACACTTTTTCCAATACTAAATGGCTTTACGTTTCCCTGTATTCAAAGTGAAATGGTGCTGAAGTGAGCAACTATCTTCAAGCTGACGAGGAGTTGAGGTGATCACATAAAGCAATTAGTCAGAGTGATGTAGTGATGTGCTTGTTTGTGTACGACACTCCCACAAGGCGTGACAAACGGAAATTAAAGTCTTACATATCGTTTGACCTTCACATTATAAGCTATGCGTAAGTGACGTAACGGCAACCCCCATCTTACCTAAGCATTTGTAAGGCACTACAATGTGTGCGTGTCCTTTGCACACCTTCTTCTCCTTCTTCTTGCACCAGTTCTCAATCTTGATTGGCTGATTAGCTTCCACTACGTTTGTGATTTGCAGCTCGGGATACATCTGTGACAGGAGAAGTGAGTCAGGAGATAGTTGAGAAAGGGTGAGGGAGGGGGAGAGAGAGAGATAAGTGGACTTTAAGTGGTATCCGTTTATCCACACTTTGCAGTCTCCAGATACCATCTGCTTGACCGTGAAAGACACAATTTACACTTTCATGAAATGCCATCAAAATGTCATCAATAAATGCAGCTGAGGAATGTACTTGAAAAGCGGAATCCCTCCCCCCACCATCCTTAACTACAAATCTGCATAATAAAACCCTGGAGATGTTGGATGGAAATATCCTCCTTCTTCACATCTGAAGAAAATGAGAATGTGTGTAATTCTAATAAAATATCAGAAAAGCTTGGGGCCTAAATGGAACTGGAATAGAAGAACAAAAGCCGTAACATCCACCGATTGCACTGGCAACACTGTAAATAACCTGTGATTTAAGAAAGAGGGTCACGTTCAATAACCTCCCTCACACAGCCCAATCTGTGCCACAGTTATTCACCTCCTGGCAGTACTGCAGCACACCCTCTTTGGTTCCAACGCAGCTCTTGGTTCCAGTAGGATCTGGTTCCCAGCGCCCGGTCTGGATGTTGACGTGCATGTTCAGCTTTCCGCAGAACATAGCCACCTGTGGTTCGGCTACAGCAAATCCCGTGCCTGCATTGGCCGCCAGTGCCTACAATAGGGGATAGAGGGATGTGGAGAGAGCACATTACTGGTTATGATGGCATCAAAGGGGTTTTGAGCATTCTCTTTGGCTGCAGTGTTGGACAATCCACTGCTTCTGTGCTACAAGAACAGTGTCTTTTTCATGAACCCCTAACCTCGCAGAATAGGAGCTTAGTCTATTGTGACATTAACTGACGCACACTAGATGAAAGCGATGCTGTTGAACACATGCAGTCCAAATAATTTCTTTCTGAATGAGGACTGCCTGTGTAGTTTTGACATATGATGCTAAATGAATGCACAGGACCTTAGACAACCCAAATTGAGCTTCGTTTCCATCTGCAGCTAAAGAGCTCGACTGGGGGGGGGATGGTTCAGTAGGTAGCAGTTTGATTGAATTACTTGCCAGCAGGAGATGAGTGATAGAGTGTAGTACAAAAGCTCTGTGTATGCGTGTGCCAAACACACACACCTTCATTTCTCCATCACAAGGATAATTTTTGACAGGGCACAAGGCTTGAACACTTAGTTGGGACCATTCAGCTGGCCTGTGTATAAATGGCAACACCACCACATATAATCCAGCTCAATATAGCATGTAAGACTTTTCTATTGAATGTACGGTGTTAGCCCCCCTTTTGTAAAGCACAATATCACCACCCCCCTGCTGTGCCTAGTCTTTCCAGACAGCGCACAGCATAATGATTTATTGAACTTGACGGTTCCTCTCTCTGCAAGCAGGTAGCGGGATGCCCAGTCAGGCAAACAATCGCCTCTGAGCATAGGAACCGGATGGGAACGGTCTAGAAACGCAGCATAATTAGCGGTCACAAAAATGGAAGTGCCATGGAAAAATCTAGAGTCGACATTGCCTCTGCCCATTTAACCTAACCCAGGCCCAAATGTGTCACAGCATGGTAAGCTGATGAACCTATCAAATACAGTATACCATGTTTGTGACATCATGTATTCCTGGTTTAACTAAGGTTAGCATTAGCCAGTTTTTGTTTATTTCTTGTTTTAAGTGCAATGTTATGAACTCCTTGGAGAAACCCACTGCGGTACCTAATGGCTTGGCCTATACAAACAAGCCTGACTAAGCAGGACAGTCCCAGTCTTATTGATGTGACAGGGAGGCAACAGGCTGCATTACATGCCATAGCTGTCCAAACAGCCACACGGGAGCCCCTGGGCAGGGAGTGGAACACACACTGATCTCTCTTGATTGCCCTTCAGCCATCAGGCTGGGTAAACAGGCCTAGGCCCGAGAGAGAGAGAGAATTATATGAGGCTGGCTTGAGATGCTTCAAAATTCTGTACAGCTGAATGACCGTCTGGTGAGGACCCTGCGCTGGACAAGACAACCCCCCAGAGGTGTGCAGTGCATCAGTGGGCTGTGGAGAACGTCTGGGAGGACAGACCTGACCCACCGACCGAGTGCTGGTGTAATGCTGCTAATGAGACTAATGAGACTAAACAAGGGCTGTGGCTGGCGACATACGCATGCAGGGTGCACAGCCGTACAGGCCAACGTGCACAGAGGCTCCTTCTTGCCTGTGTGTGCGTGTAGGGATAGGACGATATATGATATTTTTGTTTATCGCGGTAAAAATACTGGAGTCAATGGAGATTGAGATTAGAACATTACATATCTCCGCACATTCCTCTTTTCCAAGCTTCAAAACGGCATGCCTTACTCCCAAAGACAGCTCTCCGGCCTTCGTTTGTCATGCGCTCTTCTTAAACCAAGAGTATTAACTATGTATTGTTGAACCAATCAATCAATCAATCTAACAGACCTGGGCAACAAGTACAGGCCTGTCAATTGCATGTTTCAAATCATTGATCACGTGTGTGGAAATAAAAGCTCAAATTTGGACCTGTGGTCTCATGTAGGCTAGATACTTTGACCTCATATCCTCAAGATCAACGTAATTAGCCTTGCTATTGCTTTTAGAGGAGATCGTAGATGATGTGCCCACAAAATGCACGCACACACACACACAAATCAACATACACAAGGGCATGTGCAGGCAAGCCTGCAGATGAGGGGAAAGGAGGGAGAGAGAGAGAGAGTCTTATGGGAAAACATGGCGTCTTTGACGAGCCTCGTGTTGCCTCCTCTCTCTGCCGCCATGTGTGCCTCTCTCCTCCTCTCTCCACTTCTCCTCTCTCTGCCACCATGTGTGCCTCTATCGTCCTCCTCCTCCTCTCTCTGCCGCCATGTGTGCCTCTCTCCTCCTCTCTCCACTCCTTCTCTCTCTGTCCCCGCCCCCCTCACCACACTGCTGCAGGCTTGGCTCGCTCTCCCCTCGCTCCTTTGTGAAGCTCAGAGTGTACCGGAAGGGAGGGATGGACAGGAAGATAAGGAGAGACGGGCAGGAAAGGAGAGCATGACGTACAGGACAGCAGGGAAGGAGTGTGTGTGTGCGTGCGTGCGTGTGCGTAGGAAGGACGGGACGTTAGCAAAGAGAAAGACTCAAATCCACAAATTGGATTTAAACTTGAACCTTTCTTTAAATCCATCAGGTTACATATAGGCTAGGTTGAGATGAATGATAAGACTACGGTACATCATTATTTAAAAAGGACAGTGGGACAACAATGTCTTCCACCATTGTCTTCAGCGGGTGACCAGAGCCTATTCCACATCCTTCCCCTCCAGGCAACAGTGGAGGAGACTGGTAAAGGCATTGCCAGGCGATTAATAGCACCGCCTTATACAGTATCTGGTCACATGCCTGACTACGTGAGGAGGTTTACTTTGCATGAGCTGGACAAAAGGCCACCACTGTAGGCCAGTAGGGGGCGCAAGCAAGGAAGTGGAACTGAGGGCTTGCTGGGAAACTCTTTGATGGAAGGGGAAACAAGAAGTGATCCAATTTGCTGTGCATTTGCAATTTGCCGTGCATTTTGTTGATGTGCAATGGAAGCCCCCTAACTGGGAGGAACATCGGGCCTCTGACAAAGCCATTCTGTTTCATACAAACAAGCTGCACATTTTGCTGGCCTGGCAGACTGTCCCACATGGTCACATCACAAACAAAGGCTTATGCAGGCACATGTATTGTGCAATTCAACACAGGATGATTCAAGTGGAAGAAATGTGCCACACCTAACAGCTGATTCATATCTCAGCACTGACTCACTCATTTTCATTTCGTTTATGGTATTTGGTCAATTATTGAGTCTCCACTACATACTACTCACAACACTCGCTTTAAACTAGGTTTTCTATGACAACCGTTCATTTTCTTGTTTTAATTCTATAAAATAAACTATTTATTGCCCTTAGAAAAATAATTCCTTTCATATTTATGATGTTAGCAGTTATTATTTAATTATTAACAGTACCTAGAACATTAATAATAACAACAATAGGCCTAATCATGTTTATAGTCCACCTATTGAAAGCAGTGTATTTTACACTGTCTGTCAATCAACTTTTTGGGACAATATATTTCAAATAATTTCAATCAATTAAAGAAATTACTCAATCTGCTCTGTAACGTGTTTAGAGGTTTTCCCATTTTCATTTGCTTTGGCAATGTAAACATGTGCCCATGCCAATAGTGTTGATTGAATCAAATTGGCAGAGTGATGTGTAGTTGAATTATATTAAATCTCAATATTTTCCTAAACTCTGCTATCTTCCTTAACAAATTGGAACCAATAATCACAGTACAGTGGAGACAAAATGTACCCCAATAATGGGTTGTCAACAGTTCACTCTGAAACATCCTGATTTAAAATAAATGTGTTAGAGAAATCTCAAATTGGCCATTTACCAAACAATACAACTTGAGCACCCACATGCACATCAAAACATAAGAGCAAATTTGCCTGCTTTGTTGATTTAAAAAAGCTTTTGACTCAATCTTGCAGAGTCATTAGACATTAAAAGCCAAATACATCATTAAGTTAATATACATAAAAAACTGTACAGTTAAAATCAGAAAATAACTTCTTCATAGCAGAGGGGTCAGACAGGGATGCAGACCCTCTCCAAAACCATACCGATCAAAAGTCTTTAGAAAAGTCTACCGCATCACTCTAGAAACAGAAGCGTCTACTGTTCTCAGATGCTGCGCCTATAGCACCTGGATATTCTGCTCAATTTCTCCAAAACCTGGACAGTGACAGTAACCTCAAAACAATAGAACGATAGTAGAACATTCTTAGACACCATTTCCATAGACCTATAGAGCTCAACATCAGTGGCAACTTCAACAATGCTTTGATCCATTGATTCAATAAAAATATAGAATCAAAATATAAATCTGATTTGCTTAGTGTTAGAGTGATGTGAAAGTGAAAGTGATTGGTGACATGTTCATTACCAAAGAGACATTGACAGAGGTCTGGTTGAGTAGCAGCAAATCAGTCTATATATATGTCAGGTGTAATCTGGTACAGCCATAAATGCGGTTTGCTGGCTTTTGAACCTGCTCTAGTATGTGAGACCTGTGGATTCCCAGAATGCCTACGGTCCATGTGATCGTGTAAAGGAATGCATGGCATAGTTAAGATGCCTAATCCCTCTCTGTGGTGACTTAATGCTTAAACAAGGTAGGCCTTGGTGAGAGTCTAGGGAGGCCAACATGCAAAGCGCGCACACACACACACACACACACACACACACACACACACACACACCTGTCAAGACAGGCTGTGATTATTATAGGAATCATGAAGCCTCTAGGATGGAGCAATCCTCTAGCAAGAATTTAGAAAAAGATATAGCAGATGAAATTAAGAGATTAATGCACATTTGTGTAAGAGTATAAGTACTCTAAATATAATTTATATCTAAATATAAAAATAAATAACAAAAAGACAAATTCTTAAAAAACAAAAAAATGTTAAATACATATTACAAAAAAATTGTTTAAACAGTAAAAATCGGAGAAACTGCTGCAATGGTCTCTTACTTTTCTGCGCTGTTGTATTATTATGAATGAGTATAGAGGGCAAAACAATGAGGAACAGTGGTACATTTTACCCACTGGTCTACTTCTCCCAACCCCCCCGTCGCTTCCCCTCCCTGCCAAAGAGCAGACAGTAAAAGCTAAATAAGGGAAGAAATAAAACGGTGTCATGTTGTTAGACTCCACAACAAAAAGGGCAGCCACTCAATGCTATGCAAATGAGGCTCGCCGGTTGGCTAAAGTGGCCTTTTGTCTTCGCTGAGGCAATTTGGTGCCCAGGAGGCATACAGAAACGACTCTGGAATTGCCCTATGACTCACCGCTGAGCCGCAGCCCGCTAAACTACACACACACACGTTTACTGATCGGTAGTCACGCAGTTCAAATGCAGCTCTGCGTGGTCAAATTATATTGTTCCTTTTTCTAGAGAACAATACCAATCTCTTCCCTCTTCTCGAGAACCAGGCTGTGGTCTTTGAGGCTGATGTATACATTAGTGCTGTACCAAACGATCATTTTTTTGGTAGATTAATCTATAGATTATTTTTTTCTATTAATCTATCAATTATTTTTTCGATTAATCGGATAACTACATTATTGATAATAAATAAATCCAGTTGATGCCATAGGGTGCTCCTTCAGAATCTGTGTCACCCACATTGGTAACACAGTGTCGTGCGGCCTGCACCACTTTGTGTTACTTATTACAAAGCCAGGGCAGTGTAGAAACGCTAGATTATAGTTTTCAGCATGTACACAGAATGGGCAGCTAGCAGACCATGATCAGACATTTGCTTAACTTCACTAAGTTTATATATATACACACACACACACACACACACATATATACACACACACACACCTATACACACACACACACACATATATACACATACACATATATATATACACACATACACACACATATATATATACACACACACACATATACACACACACACAAAAATATAAAAATATATAAATATAAACACACACAAAAAC
>JAODTR010045754.1:0-18941 GCA_025399935.1 Amblyopsis rosae | reverse complement strand
GGTCCCTTGCTGAAGCTGCTGCCCCCGCGACCCGACTCCGGATAAGCGGATGAAGATGGATGGATGGATGGATGGTTGAGCAAACCTATGGATTGTATTTAATAAAGACAATTTCCGCTGCTCTCTCACAGGCAAATCGCTTTCTTCTTTTATTAATAAACAGACGAGTCATTCGCTCTCAACACTAATACAGGCTGCTTATATGAGTCAGCCTGTGTAGCTTCTCCAGTACCATTAGCCTAGCAAAACAGCTTGCGTACTGGTCAGAGCACTACACATGGCGTTGTTTTGTTCCCATTTTTGGTCGCGGTTTTAATGTTAAACGGGTCACTTGGTTACGGGTACAGTATTACATTAGTGCTGCTGTTGTTAACGACGGTAAATATGCATGTAGGACTATTATGCAGAATCAAGAAAACGGCGCAGGACATGTAGGCTCTTCTCTGCGCTGGCTCATTTGAGTGAGGTGTCACCCGCGGTCACGTCTCCTCCATTTCAACATCTCCAAAAACATGATTACAAGTAGTCTCAGCCACTACGTCACATAGGCAACTCTGTGCTGAACGTCTGATGCAGACGAAGCAGACGAGACTAGTTTCATGGCAATAAAGCTACATCATTAAGTCAATGTACTTGAACTGAGAAGAATTCAGACATGATGCCAGAGTACCAACAGGTAGTATCGGTGCATCTCTAGTAGCAGTTGACTGAGGATAAAGACCACCCACCATACAGGAAGCTTTAGGTCTCAGTAAATAGATGTTTCAAATGCATGTTTATTACACGTTAAGTGCTGCTAATGTTAGATAAACTAGTTAAGGCATTTAGGGCATTTAAGTTTACACAAGACATTGTGTTTTGTAGCCCGTGTGCTTCTTACATTGTTAGAGTAGGTTTTCACATATTCCATTGTTAGTTCTACAGTATGTGTGTGTGTATATATTTATGTATATATTTATTTAAAGGTTGTATTAGAAGGTCCTATCCTGACATGACAGTTGCTCTCTTCCTCTCTTCCTCTCTCTCTCTCTCTCTCTTTCTCTTGTGCTCTGTTCTTTATTTCTCACTGTAAATGCTGTCCTTAACCTGGGGTTTTTGGTGAGCTTAATGTTGGTGTGGGGACAGCGCCCTCGTATCAAGGACACAGATATGATATGCCTCTGCTTGTTGCCTGGCGTGTGAAAGCTCACTAATTCTTGGTCTCTTTTCCTTCCTGTTTTGTTTTATTTGTGTGACCTGCTCACCTTCTTGCTTAGCAAATGGAGAATCTAGCAGTAAGTGGTTCTCGTATTCTGGATTCTTCATAATCATGACATCCGGACAAGCACACTGACACTTGATTCCATCTCTTCACTCCCCCCTCCCCAACCATCCACCATGTTCCTGCTGTTTCCGTCCACTGGCTGCCCACCCCACACTGGTTGCATTCGGTCTCTCTTGACCTCTACTGCAAACTACAGTGGATATAAAAGGTCTACACACCCCTGTTAAAATGCAAGGTTTTTGTAATGTAGAATAAGACAAAGATAAATCATGTCAGAACTTTTCCCACCTTTAATGTGACCTATAATTCAATTGATTAACAAACTGAAACACCCATGCAACCATGTTATTGTAAGGTTTTTATAAAAAAATGTTCCCCCTTGAAGATTTGTTTGTTTTTTTAATTGAATTGTTCTGACATGATTTGACTGTCTCATTATTTTACATCCCAAAAACCAGAAGTGTGTAGACTTTTTCTATCCACTGTAGCTCAGCTTTGCCACCCAATCATAATGTGTCATTAGCACGGCTGGACGAGATGCTGATCACTTGCTTACATCGTTATGAGACAATCTACTTCTGTAGCCTTGCGCCTGTGTGCGCTTTCGAAGGCCCTAAATTGTCACTACAATACAGATGATGGTGGGATGGTTGGGGGGGAGGGGGGTTGCATTTAGCTGTTCTGTTACTATTGCTTATAATGTTGCATGTTTTTCTAATCCATTCCCATAGCCGGTTTTTTTACCCCCCCCCCCCCCCCCCTTTGGAGTTATTCCTGGGGTGGGGTGTTAGTGTTGGACTACCCAGACCTACAGTGGTTGTATAAACCGCTAATACAATCGCGGTAATGCCCGCTGGGAGTGTCTCTGGGCTAGCTGGGCAGGAGGTGGCGACGAATGGTGGTTTATTGCTCCAGCGCTCCCTCCTCCTGCTCTATCGCCTGACTGCGGGGGGCACTCCTCTCTGCGCCCCCCCACCATTAACCCTTTCCTGCGCTCCTTTCGACTCTTAACCCGGGACCACCCATCCATCTAACCATGCGCCCGCGTCAAAATGGAGCGGTTTGGGTGCGTGACCCTCTGCTCTCTGTCTCCGCAGGAGCTGGAGCTGTGCCGCAGACTCTACAAGCTGCACTTTCAGCTGCTGCTGCTCTTCCAGGCCTACTGTAAGATCATCAGCAGGGTGGACGCCATCAAGAGAGAGGCAGAGGTATGTTGATCTAGAGAGCACATGCTTTCTATGCTAAAGAAGCGCTGAAATCGGTCCTCTTGGGTAATGCGATCACCTTATGGAATGGTTCTATTTTTTTTTTTCTGAGCTAAATAACTGAAAATAACTATTTAGTATTTGTTCGTTTTATTTTCTAACTGTTTCTCAGACTGGCCATGTCACTGACTCTTGACTGCAGTTGACCATTATCTGAACCACAATCACTGTCATACCACAGTGCTGCTGTTGTTTTATGGCTCTTTGGGGGAACTGTAATCACATTAAAGCACTCTATAAGATTAAATTGTTTCTCATGTAGACCAATGGGGACCGTTTTCCAGTTAGTCACTGGTCAATACTAACTTGCTTTTAAAAAGTTTTGCTCATGTGCATGCTTAGCGTATGGGTTGTGGTCTGATTTAATGGCTTCATTTGTCTCTAAGGTGACTAACATGTCAGACGAGCTGGCTATCCTAGAGAGCTGTCTGAAGGAGGCAGAACTGGGCAACGATGGACACGATGGGTGCATAGCCGACTCTGCCCAGACCAACACTGAGACGGCCATCCAGTCGCTGATCGAAACCCTGAGAGCCAGAGACTTTAGCTCAGCCCTCACGCAAGTCAAGCTCTTCAGGTAGGTCCAGGGCATTGCATCACACCCCCCATATAGATGTTGTATTTGCAGTAGAGGCTTTTCTCCAAAGCAACATGCAATACGTCAATAGCTGATTGTTGTTATTGTAAGCAAACATTCTTTTAGAATGACTGCAGCATGTAATCGACGTTTCTAACATGCTCTTTACCAATTATGATATTCTTAGAATTTCAACGCTTTTGACCAGTTGATTAAAAAATTGTATATTTGATTTGAGCGTTTCTTATTATTTCTTATTATCATGGATAACTTAGGCACTGTAAGACATGATTAGCTATCAACATACTATTCACACTTCAGAATAAATGCTGGCAGACAGCCTAACCTTGATGCATTGTGTACGGTAGTGTTTCATACACCCTGCTCTTGGAGTGGCAGGGATACATCTAACACATGCAAGGACCAGGGCTAGTCAACGCTGGTGTCATCACCACGTCTTTTAAAATGTATACTCGGCTATTACAAGCTAATTGTAAGCTAACTTACCGTTCTGTGTGCGTGCTGAAGACATTAGCTGGTACTTCTACACAGCCGTGGCTCTGTAAATGGGAACATAAACAACATGGTGAACACCGCTCTCAACAACAAAGCCGCTTAACTTCGCAATGCGTTTCAAAGTGTTTGGGGCAGCGCAGCGGAGAGATATTGTTTTGATTTGAGGTTGGCAAGCATTCGTGAGAGTGACTGACCTTCCCCCCTGTTGCCAGGTCACTGTGGCCCAGCGACATCTTTGGCAGTGAGAAGGATGACGCGGTCCAGACCCTGCTGCACATCTACTTTCGGCACCAGACGCTGGGCCAGACGGGCTGCCTGGCCGTGGTGGGCCCCAGCAGGGACCTGTCCCAGGCCAGTGGGCGCCTCATGGAGCTCAACCTGCAGATCCGCGAGGCGCTGAGTCAGGCCCACAGCAGCGTGCTGAGGCTGAGCACGGGGCTGTGAGGCCACCACGTCCCCGGACCAGACTGGACTCACTGGTGGCCCCCTCCTCACTCTGCTGTTAGAGGCTGGGTTGACGGGGAGGGGGACGAGAGAGACTCCCACCTATAAAGGGCTAAAGGATGTGTGGGAATAACTGTGATGCTCATTAATATATATTAACAACCGTATGAATACTTAAAAACAAGAAAGAAGCTAACATCCTTTTTCCCCCAAACTAGACCAACTCGCAAAATTCATCTGCAATAAATAACGTGGTGGCATGCCTGCTGCTGAGGGAGAGGTGGGGGTAGATAAATGCTAAGATGATAGATTTTATTTTTTATTTGTGTGTGTGTGTGCGCGTGTGTGCGTGCGCGCGTGTTTTGGCCTGATCGTCTCCTGCACTACCTAGCGATGTGACCAGCCCCCTCTGCTGGCTGGGAGCAGCTTTGGGCACATGCAAGTCAGTCCTGGGAGGACGGACGGACGGACACAGTCCGTTCAGCATAATAAGCGAGCATACAAAAACCTAATAAAACAAATGCAAAAAAATAAACAAGAGTTTTCAAAAGCATGCTTGAAAGAGAAAAGCACTGCTACCATATTTTTTTGAGAAATTTATTTTTTATTAGAGCTAACCTGGTTGTAAATGTTAGGATATTTAACATGTAATTGTAACCCTCGGTGAGTGTTTTTTTTTTTTTTTTTTTCTTCCCCTCAGGGAGTGTAAAAAGATAAATATATCTGTTTATTGACCTACTTTGAGGGAGGAAGAGTGTTGCCTTCGACGGGTCCTCGCTCCAAACTCACTCTTTAACCAAATAAGTAGCTGCCTTTAGAGACTTTTGACCGTGCGGGCTATGTTGATATATATGTACACTCGCACACAAATGCATATAATTGCACACAAGTGCAGACTGTCTACAGCTCATTATGAAACATCAATAACTTATTTTACTCTGTATATATTTTAGAAAGTGTATAGTGTAAAAAAGTGTTTTTTTTTTCCTCCCTTGTACTTTTGTGTAATGCACTGTTAATCCGAAATAGGATGTATGAAGCTAACGTGGGGAGAGAAAAGCGAAATGGGAGATAAGTACATTGAGCTGCTTCGCTGTTTGTATTTTATTGAAACAGTCGCACAGACTTCAACATTTCCCAAATACTGGCTTGGTTTATGATTGAGTGTAATTGGCCAGTTCTCAGCCAATCGGCTGGCGATGGCAGGCACCTCATGTAGCCTCCATCAGCCCCCTCCAAGGCTATTCCTATGCATTCCTTCTATCCACTGGCCCTGCACTCAGTTTTAGATTGTCATGAAGGGAGAAGGGTTCCTGTTCACAATAGCTGACCTCCCATTAATCTGTAGTCATCTGCCCCATTGGATCCTGTGTTACTAGGGGTTAACAGCTGCCTTAGAAGCTCTGCTACGCTCTCTGAAAGGCAGTGCTTGCTGCCCAAACAAACTGAATGCAATGTGGAAAACTTGTCATGGCACATTAACAATCACCGTACCCATTCCTCAGAGCTTTTTTTCCTGCTTGTCTGGTACATTTGAATGCTGTTTATTTAATGGATAATTATTTACCTGGAACATTGCTTTAATGTAGCAGTGCATTCTTTCACACCAGCCTTCTCTGGAAAATAAAAACTTGATCCTACAGTATGAACTGCGTGTCAAGTGTTTTTGGCAGTGTAGACAAGTCTTCAAGGGAACCCTAGTCTTTATCTTAAGGTACAGCAATTGTAAGCAAACATTAAGTGAAGTAGGCTGACAACTTACTGTTCAAAGATCGTGCGACACCAAATTGCCAAGATTACAATGGAACTTGGGAAGTGGGCATTTGGTATGTTATACAAAATGTTTGAATAACACCAGACAAGTTTCCCAATGCATGCAGAAATCAACTTTATACATTAAGTTTTGAGTGCCTTTGTATGCTTATGATAGTTAAACACCCACCTCAAGTGGTAGAAGTCAGCAACTGAGCATTTAAAATTCTAGATGGCAGACCTGTTCACCTATTGACAATGTAGCCTACTGACCATTTCAGTTTTGAGAGAAGCATTTAATGATGTAAATAAAAGCAAACGGCACAGACTGCTATGTAGTGATTTATTCACATTTCTACAGTTATACCATTCAATTCATAACGCAAAAGGGGAGAAATAAAGACCATGAAATAAGTCATGAATAGTCAAATAACTTTCATCCCAGAAGCCCGTCTGTGCGTCACAGGGCGTTGCTGGCTGCGGACGCCCCCTGTTGGGAGTGGTGTGCGTGTTTGGGCAACGTTCTATGGTAGCAGCTAGATTATGTACTTGAAGCTGAAAGTACTGTCACACGAGAGACGCTTGCCCTTGCACCTGCCACACAGATCCTGCCTATGGGGGCGTTTGGGGTCGACGTGTCGAGGCGTGGCTGCGCAGCAACACCGCGCTTTGTTGCAAGTCTGTAAAAACAGTATACTGGTAAGCACTTAACAAAATAGATATTAACCATTTAGGACAATCAGCCTTACGTGACATGTTATGTCCTCGACGCGATATGGATTAAATTCCTTTTGGCATTTTCTGCAGAATTGTTTGAAGTAGACCTGGAACAAAATTAAGCTAGTTAATGACTTGACAGGGACAACTATCTGGATCATGATTGGAAGTCTTACCTTGCTTGTGCCCTGTACGCACCACACATAGGCACTTTCCCACCGTAGGTTGCAATCTTTGCAGTGATAATAGCCATACTTCTGTTCCAGAAACTAGTGACAGACGGTGACGGTTTGAGTGTTTATCCCCTATACAAAAACGACTTCTAAACTGAAGAGACGCTCACCTGGAACCTCACACGGCCCTTTGATTTCACGCCCTCCTGAGCGGACGGCACGGCCTCGGTCTTTAAGGGTTGCTTGGGCTTTGATTTTTTGCGTTGCCCAGCGGCCTTCTTAGTTTCGTCTTCGTCTGTGTTTTTTTTCTCTTCGCTCGTTTCTCCTTCGCTCTTCTCTCCTTCGCTCTTCTCAACGGCTTCGGGTGGGTCGTCGCCAGTTTGCGCTTCAGACGAAGAGGCTGTATTCTCCTCCACGAGGAAAGACGTGATGCTTCTGTACGCAATTGGCGAGTAGACTGCTAGGGTGCGCGGGTAGCGCACGACACCAGGGCTGCCCGGGCTCTGGGCCTCCTGTCGGCTCTTGAGCGTGTCCCGCTTGATGCCTATTAACGTGCGTGGGCCGATGGAGCACTGTACCGAGACGTCTGTTTTTGGATTTACTTGCACCGCCACATCTTTGGTATTGGCCTTCCTAAGCCTCGGCGTGAGCTTCGGATTAATTTGAGATAATATTGATTTCAGTTGCGCCCGTTGGTGGTTGTTGAACGCTTCGGGATCCGCATAGTTGGACAAATAGTTCCTGTACTTCCAACCCGGAACTTTAGGTTTGGAGTACCTGTAAGGGTTGTATGATGAGTAGAAATAGCTGTCAACTGACTCGTCACCATATGTAGCCATTTTTTTGATAAGCGAAGTCTGATTGTTTGTTGAAGCCAGTTAAATAGATGAGGCCAGATCCCATTTGTCCTAATAGTATTCAGGTGTGACATTGCTCTGAACCAAACGTGAACAAAATTCCATGTTGAAGCATTCCATTCATGACAAAATCGTGTAATTTTATTTTTTCTGTTGGTAAAATACCATATAATTTCTTGACATACATCAATATACACAATTGTACATTTTATTCATACTCTGTCATTCTGACTTTTGTTTAGGCTACTGAATTGCCATGGCTTGATAAATAATTTTAAACACATTTTCCTAATTAAAATAGTTTGGAATCTGACTTGTATTAATTGTTAGCAATATATACGTGCATGAGTTCACTTATAAAACGGCCTACATGGACCACAGTAAATAGATGGTCCCTGGCGGTGATGCATTCTTTTGATTTGGTTATTTATTTTGCTAATGGAGATTACTTTGACAGTTGGACATTGCCACATGAATAATTCAGATATGTTAATGCTGTCATTTAATATATGCTGCGACCCCATCTTGAATTAAGCAACGTAAGCGTATGGACAAACAACGTCATAGGTCTTCTGTCGGCTGCCAGCCCTACACGACTTGTGGTGGTTTGAGCATTTCAGCGGTCCTTAATATTCTGCCCCTATGCCCTGCAGTGGGTCGTTAAGGCTCCTCATACGGGGGTGGAGCCTGGGGGACAGGGGTCCAGGATTACACTGCTGGGGTCGCTCACTGTCACTGCCCCATAGGACGAGTCATAACCAATGTCCTCCTCCTGGAACCTCTGGTACATAATGCCCGTGTCATCATGGCCTTTCCCCGCGGGCTCTGGCTTCTGCAGCCCTTTCTTGCTGTACAGCCTGTAGGCCAAGATGAAGGCCCCGGCCTCGGCTGCCTGGAAGAGGGCGTAAAGCAGGGGGAACATGTACATCCCCCCCACCAGCTGAGGGGGGAAGGCCAGCTTCAGGATGGCCGTGCACAGCTGCACGTTCTGGCAGCCAGTCTCCAGGGAGACGGAGCGGCGGCTGCTGGGCGGCAGGTGGAAGAGCGTGGCCAGGCCGTAGCCCGCCGCATAGCCGCACGCTGGCATCAGCACGGCCACCACGTAGACGGAGATGGGGACGGAGGAGAGCAGCTCGGGACCCAACATGGCCGCCGTCAGAATGAACAGCAGCACCAGCGTCACCAGCAGAGACCACAGGGACGCCTGGGAACGTGGATAAGTGCATGAGATGAGAGGCCTGGAAGCCATCAATGCGTCATGCCCCTATATTTATGTGTGTGCGCCCACTGAGCAAGTACACAGCCTATGGTGTACCAAGGGCCCCCTCCCTCCTGTAAGCAGATTTCTATCATTTGAAAGGGTGGAGCACTTACTGACAAAGTGCCTCTGATGTCATGGTTCGCTGCAGGGAAGGTGCGTATCCAAGACAGAAGTACGCAATGCGCTTTGACGCACAAGTCAACTATATTTCAATGTTTAAATAAGGTGATTTTTTTAAATGTGATTTCGGGTTACCTTGAGAACTTTGTCGGCTATCCGAGTGTAGCGGTATCTCAGCGCGACCCCCAGGCCGATCGGGATGAGAGTGATGCACAGCGTGAGGATGATGGCGCCGAAGGGCATCAGGTTTACAACGGGCGTGTTGATCCACGCGCGGCTGTAGATCCACAGGCAGAGTGGCATGAAAACCAGCGCCAGCAGCGTGGACGAGATTGTCATTATAATGCTGGGTAGGGATTTAAAAAGACGGGTAAATAAAGTTGTATTATCGACAAAGGCAGGTAAAACAAATGTGTCTTATCTCAATCAAGTTAATTAACATGTCAATTGCTATATTCTATATAGTTAACATAATTGTAAAAGTTGAACCTCAATTAAAAGGAACACACAGGTTGTTGTTTGGGGGTGGGGGCGCTCCAAACCAAGTACAGTCTAATGTATGTACCTGAGATTCATCTCCCCGTTCACCAAGAGTGACATAATATTAGATAAGTTCCCTCCTGGACAGCAGCCACACAGTAGAACAGCAATGGCAGCTACGTCATCCAGAGAGAAGGCTAAAGCGAGCAGAAAGGCTACTAGGGGCATGATAACAAACTGACACACAAGAGCCAGCAGCACCCCGACGGGTCTTCTTATGTGCTCTCCGAGCTGGCTAACTTCTACGGTGCAGCCGAGACCCAGCATTGTGAAGCAGAGGACAAGTCCCACAAATACGTTGATGCCATGACTTAGCGGAGAGTCCCAGAAGGCAGGGATAAGATGGATGGATTCCGACGGCGGAGCGCCCATAAGATCGGCTACTACAGTCCTGAGTTTCGCTTCTACAAACACAGGGTCACTCGCTTTGCTTAATCCGGACATGGCAGACCCGTCCTCGGAATTGTCCAAAAGTCGCCAATAAGTTTCATTCTCTGAAAAAGTTTTTAAGACAGCATTTGGCACGCCGGAGTTCTCCATGAAGCAACCGGATCAAGTTCTCTGAAGGTTCCTTTACGCGGGTCTCCGTGCGTAAAATGAGATTTGCTCAGTGACGCGTCGTCTTTGCGCACCGTCTCGAAGGGAGAACAGTACAGTCTCCAGTGGTTGAGGGGATTGATGGCATCGTGACCTTATGTCTTAAAGACGACGGAGTGTCTGGAGGTGCCACGGATTGGCTCCCTGGCAGAGACGCACATTGCTCGCCTGGAGTCTGCGCACGATCTTTTGATAAGTTCAACGATATAAGACTGTGCAGCTCAAAAACTCAATGTGCAGTAAATGCGGTAAATTGCACGGTGCCCCTTGCATATGCTAGTTACGATATTTATATGTGGACATTTGTGGTTTTATTTTCATTACCATGGGCTACTTTTTAGTGAGGGGGGCTTTATATTGAATTGTACATTTAGTTCATGAAGACTATAACTTGAGCTCTGTCATATAGGGTAAGGCACATAAAAGGAAAACTGCTATCTTTATATTGTGCGTTGACTGTGAGAATATGTGGCTCTCATTTCTTTAGTTCCCTGTGCTATTTCTATCTATCATGGAGTGTTTTGAGCTGTACGCTTGAAAGTCCTCACTATGAACTGAACGGCTCTGCATTTTAGCTTTATTTATATATAATTTAAAATCTATCTAGATAGGCTGACTTTTAACATTACAAGAAAAACCTAGTGTGGCTCTAAGTCTATATAATGATTATGCAATTTCAAGGTTATATCTCTTCCAGATCAAATAATATGTTGCTAGTAGACTATCTCTTCATATTGTTTGACATAACAGATTTATCAATACTGGGTTGAAACAGTATCCATGGCTTCTTGTCTGGAGTACCTATTACTTTGCATAGGCCTGTACATGAAAAAAATGTGCTAATCCTTTTAGGTGAAACAGCAGGTCAGATTTCACCTAATATTATAGCAAAAGTATGAGAACTAAGTATTATATCAATGCAGGTCTACAATACCGACAGTCACTCCAACAAACATCTTATTGTCCTCCTGAGTCCTGGGCTGGGACATGAAAAGGATGGAGTAGAACGAAGGAGATTTTGGACACAAGATAAGATTGAACTAATGGAAACCAACAAGCTGCAGGAAGAGTGCAACTATAATCTGATGTTTATGGATAATTCAATTTGCAGCTGTTCAAACAAGATAACTTTTATGCTGTTTTTTACATTTACCGCTAGCTGTTGTAGCTAGACAAAAAAGCTAGCTAAAAAAAATGTATGTATACACCCTGTTACGAGTCCAACAAAGTAAACTCAATGGGACATAATGCCTTTTCAGCTTTTATTTGAAATGTGAGTTTACACAGGGAAACTGAATGTCATGTTTTTGTGGATATAAAAAAAAGTTCAATAACAAACTATCACACAAAAGGTGTGGCATGTCTTTTTGCGGCAATCTCTAGCTTCCCACTGAACATTCACAGAGGCACCTCTCTTTAATAAATAGTTCCATTTACAGAATGAGCGTAATTCGTTATAAATATAAAAGCATATTAAAACATTTTTAAAGCAATTATAAATGTATTGATACCACAAAGTAGGCAAACAAATAAATCATGCAAAGTTGCAAATAAGATTGGCAAATCCATATACTGGCACAAAATGGTTAAACAAATAAAGCACATTCAAAATAAAGTCAGAATTTAAATAATAGGCACTAGTTTGATAATATCCGGCACACCATTTACCAAAAACAGCATCCCAAAACATGGCACACCTCTTTGTTAGTTTTATTAAAGCACAAGAGGCAATGGTCACTTTATATAAACTATTTTTGAAGACAGTTTCCCATCTGCCTTTATCACACCTTCATGAGCAACATACACCAACACTATGGGACTGCAGGACTTAGATTACATGGAGGTGGTTCTCTGTTCTTAGTTTCAATGGTTGAAAGGTAGGGGTATGATTTAGCATATTTTAAACAGCTCATCAATTGGAAAATACATGTTTTTACAGTACAATTTAAATAGATTTAGGTCTTATTGAACTTGTCAATTTGAATTCTAATAAATTTCGACTGACACTGAGAAACATTGTCACACCAAATCCCTTTCCTAGAACAATATGCTGATGACCAACTGATGTGCTAGTCTGCCAGGGTATACTTGGGCACCAAACAAAAAACAAACATTCAGAAATCCTTATCTAACTAAAAAAGCTTTGGAGTTAGCTTGCAGGTCAGGTTCAAAATGTGCATTTAAAAATAATTAAAATCCTGAAAACAAATACTGATATGGATGTTTGGACATAAACTCCTTAAATAATTTGAATAAATAATTCTCAAAAGAATCATCTGCATACATTCATGCTGATTAAATTAGGGGGAAAACTCTTAAAAGGTACACTCATTGATTGCATTATATTGCCCTTCTTGCCCCAAGCACACTGGTGATGTGTTGGGGTGGAGAACCGTGTCAGCCTAGGAACGCTGTGGGGGGTAGGAGTAGAGAGCAGTGCTAGCCACTCAGGTGTGGGGAGGGGCTGTCAAACCAAACACAGCTGGTTTCAACCTAAAGGTCAGTTCAAGACACAAATCGAGGAGTGACCCTGTAAACCACACAGAGGTGCTTCCACTGGTGCACAATGCAGACGCCTAAAACCGTGTCCTAACTGAATGCGACAACAAGCGAGTGTACGACTACCGCCTTGCATTGGACACTCTGTGAATCCATTACATGTAAACAAACCTACCAACATAAGCTGTGGCACACTAGCGATCATAACAGCCTTCTCCGTATTCACAATACTATGATGGAAGCGGGTATACAGTAGGTCAGTATCATTGCTGTAGCTATAGGCTAATGCACAGGTAGCCTATAATGTAGGCTATTATACAACCGCCATCTCCACTTTGTAAAATAAGCTAATTAGCATGCAAGCTCTGCTGAGCATCCTGATAGGAAACCATCTCCCTCCAGCCAGCTGCGATGTTATTGAAGTAACTGAATTATCAGTTACTATAGTCAGTTTCCACCATTAATTAAACAGTTCTGTGGTTTTAACCATATGCGTCAAATTGATATTGCAAGCTATGGCAGCTGCAATACTTTGGGATCCTCTTTAAAAATGTATACAGTATATAGAATATAACTTGGATCTGGCCTTAGAATTGATCATTTATGCTTTACAAATATTATACTGTATGTAGACATATGTGTAGGAAGCGGCTGCCGAGTGGGACCTTGTCTACAGGTGAGAAAATAAAAACGTATTTTGAAATCGTGACTGATTTAGGCCCTACTGGCAAAATGCATTATGCCCTCAAGACTGACATCCGTCCTTCTCGATGGAATGTCTGATTGGAAGAACAAGGTTATTTCATCACCTTTAACCTTGAGGTCATTAACGAGTTGACGTTGGATGAGGTAGTCTTAACTTGTAGTCTCTGTAAACGTCTTGTGTGTGTATGTGTACAATTGTGCCAATTAACATCTGTTGTTAAATACTGTCATATAGCTGGGAGATTGTCCAGCTGCTGTGACTTTTGTGTTCACTCTTTATCAAAATTACATTTTGTTGCCTGGTAACAGTCAGCCCTCTGTTATTGTGGAATTGCACAGCTCAATTATGACGATAGCCTATTGTCTAGCACATAAAATAAATTTGATATAAAACAATTTCCAAATATGTTTTACATAGTGCCTTTTAACTGTGACTTGTCCTTATGTCATTTCAAGAGTATCATGCCGCCACATAACTTGATGAAGGTGCAACTTTCCTGAGACCCCCCACTTAATATCCCCCCCCTCCCCATTCCAATATTTATATTAAAGCCGTACCCTTGATTAAAAGTGTGCTTGATGTAATGTCACATTGCCATACCTTGACTTAGGGCTGGGCGATATACTGCTATATATATTGGTATATCTGAATTTTTTCAAAAGAGATAGAAAATTATACAATATTGTTTATATCGATATAGTTATATTATGCATTTATTGATGACTTTTTCAATTTGTTTGTCTCTCCCTCCATGCCTGCACTTAGTGCGTTCAGACTATCAAAGGGGTGGAGACACCAGAGAAAGCTCACGTCAATTAATGTCTCTAAAAATAAAAAATTGCACATTTCCGTCAGGTTTCCTGTTTTTTTCTATATGCCTGAAGATGTAGCCCACTTTATAGAAAATACCGAGATATATATCGTGTATCGGTATTCAACCTAAATATATCGGGATATTATTTTTGGTCCATATCGCCCAGCCCTAGCTTGACTTTTGATTAATCGCCCCTGGTTGCAACGAGAGCAAATAGAAACAGAGCATCTGAAAGAGGTTAGCTCAAAACGACGCGCCTCATAAGACATTCCAACGAAAAAGACGGCAATCAAACTGAGCTTGTTCTTTCGCATCGCATTCAGTTAGGACACGGTGTGACATTTAGGGGGAGCATCACCTACCCAGCGTCATCACAGAGATCTGACAAACATCTGATGTACACACAACGTATACAGAGAAATGTTTGCAAACATTGCACCCTGAGGGAGGTAAAAGATGAAAAAGGGGGAGTGGAAGGAAAGATGACAAGTGGAACAGTGGTGGAGGATCTGCTTGCTTGGTGCGTGATTGCAGACACACTGAGGAAGATGAGGGTGCCCTCTTGTGGCGGTACTGGAGCATGGCAGGTCTCTTTGGGATCTCTATGTGACAGAGCGCATGTCCCCAGAGCCGGTCCACGCAGAAAGAACACAGCGGGTGTGCTTCAGATTCAGAGGTCATCCCTGACACAACTTAGATTTGTCTGCTTTATTCATTGTTATTCTTACTCTTGTCCCCCCTTGTGTTCAGGGTCAAGTCGTGTTGGTGTTTAAAGTGCCGCGTGTCATCAGCGTCTACTGCCTCCCGTCCGTCTCAGTAGCAGCCTTCCCTCCAGTTCTCCCCTGTGCCGCTGTAGCTCCGGGGGGCAGGGAGAGACCTGAGCAGTGGAGGGTTCAAACAAACGTTTTACTAACCAAGCCCGTGACCACCACCCTAGTAGTAGAGCCCCACATTCAGGGAAAGCTGGGGTGGGATTGAGTTGACCTAAAACTTAAATAACACAAGTATTTTATTCAATAATAAACGTATTGTATTATTTAGTAACGTGGACAAAGATAGATTGGCTATGAATGTGTGTGTGTGTATGTGCATGTGCATGTGCATGTGCGTGCTTGTGTGCGCGTACCTGCGCACGGGCTGTGCCAGCTTGCTGCGGGGCAGAGGGATGCCCCCTGCTGCCGGAGCGCTGGGGCGGGGCAGGCCACTACGGGGCGGGGCCAGGGAGCGGGTGGGCGTGCAGGAGCCGGAGCTGGGGCTGGACGGGGCCTTGAGCGGCTGCCTCAGAGCAAGCGGGGAGGGCGTCACCGGGGTCCTCAGCTTGCTGGGAGAGGGCACTGGGCACAGGCAGGACACGCGTGAGCACGTGGAGACACACCGACACACACCGACATGCACCGACATGCACGTTACGCTGTAGTGCGGTGGCTGTCCAAGGCTTGACACGACCCCCAACAAGTGAAATGATGAGGCATAGGACAACAATACTAGTGCAACAAGCATAAATGTTAGATGCATCTAGAATAAATAACCATGCCTGCCATTCAATTGTACACATTGGCTACAAATATAAAAAATGGAAGGAACTGTTTGATTCTTTTATTTTTCAATGTTTATTTATATAAAAACAATTTTTTTTAAGAAGAACCACTTCTCTGGGGGATCCCAGCCCACACTTTGAAAACCTTCTAGTGTGTTCTATGGGTTTCTCACAGGCCTCATAGAAAGCAACGAGTCACACAGTGTGAGAGCAACAATAGACCATTACAACATATACATGTAAAATGGATGCGCAAGTTTCTCTCCAACACCATTCATGATAAAAGAAAGCTCTGACGTGAGACACAAAGCCAAATAAGTGAAGGAAAATGCCCAACGATGTTGACAACTGAACGAGACTCGTGGCAGCGACCGGCGGGAAGCAAGGTGTATCATAACACAACATCAACACAACCACAGCATGGGTCCACACTCACAATGTTCAAAACAACAACAACAGGCAGAAACCCTCAGTGAATACTCACTGAAATCCCCTTCTTCTCCAAAGCAACAGGACAGAGGGACTAAAAAGGACAGGAAGAGATGGGCCTTAATTCCGTGCGGCAATGATGGCACTTGTGACATCCTCCAGTGAATATGCTACTTTTATTCAGAAAGAGACAACATTCTGAATGTCATGGTGCAATGTATGGAATGGAAAATGAGTGTTTATTATGTATGTGTGTTGTCTGGAATGCACTCATATTTTGGTACAGCGGCATCCTCAATATAACTATCGAAATAATAATAACAACTGTGCAGTGTTCACGTGAACACAGTCACTGATACAGTTCTTGTTATAGAAACACATAAAAAGTGACAGACTATCACACTATCCTAGACAATGCATTTCCAATGTGTGGAGCGGAGCTTCTGAGGAAGCACCGCAGAGTTACTACATGATTTAACCAGTGTTAAAGTAGATCAAGTAGACATTAAGCCCAAACAGCTGTCAATATCAAATTACTTAATTTGACCTAATTCATTACTATATTATAATGGTTTGTTGTGGGTCAAATGAAGGGTCTGACTGTTTAAAGGAACTGGAAATAAAAGTAGATGTTTGTATTATGTTCTGTTGTTGTCTGTCTCTTCAAAAAACAACATTTAAACTGACCCCACACAGGTGTCCCCACGTGTATCTACACTGTACTGTGAAATTCCCATTGAGGGCACTGGTAATGCGGGTTTGGTCATCTTGCTTTGAAAAACCGGTATAAAAGCAAGATGTATTACCTGATCTCAGATAGCAAAACTTGAGATTTCCAAGTGTGTTTTCTTTAACAACTGGCCCAAGTATTTTCCAATCACAGAACACTGATAATGTCCACTGCATTATCATGAAGAGGCTTGGTTAGGCATTTTATTAATTTAAAAAAGTGTATCTGATCTTGTATGTTCTTCAAGGTAACATACTCCCAGATACAAAACAGCATTGATGGAAATATGTCAAGATAGACATATTTCACCTGGTGTCGTGATTAAATAGCCTATTTCACCTGAGTAGGTTAACTACTGCATCAGTGCTAGATAGTCAAGTGGCCTTGCTATTCCACTGTGAGTCAGAAGGTTGTGGGTTCTGTCCCCAGAGTTGTCCTACCGGTACTGTACGCATCCATGAGCAAGAAGGCTATCCCCTACCTGCTCCTTGCAATGCTTGAAATTTTACTCATTGTAAGTCACTTTAATAGTAAAAATCGTTGACCATTAGCAAGCATACGATAAAAGAATTTTCACATTTAATAGAAAGTGCTCCCTCTTCTGGTCCAAGTCTGTCTTCACATCTCAAAGCAATTACGATTCTGTGCAGATGGCAACACGGCCCATTTCTAAGCATGGCTAAAAGCAGCAGTGAGAACGCAACACTGCATCCTTGGTGTTATTCCAGGCTGGCCACTCACAGATTCCCCTTAACGGTCTATACACCTCAGCCAAGCGTGTATGGCATAGTCGTCATCATACAGTAAGTCTTTGGTTACCTCGCAGGGCAGATGGGCTTTGGAGGTGCTGTTTTGGTTTCGGGGAGGCTCTGGGAGGGGCAGAGTACCTTGGGAGTTGGGCTGCTGCTGCAAAAACAGGGACATTTCACTGTGGGAGTCAGCGTTTATTTGTTCTGACTGAGTCGAGAGAGAGCGAGCGAGAGAGACGCATTCTGGAGCATGCCAAGCTGCAGTCAACTCTCCGAGATGCAATCTGAGGGTTGCCCACAAGGGGGCACTGTAACCATACATTCTGGCAGCTTTATCCAGGAGGCGAGATAAGATAGTCACCATAGCGGAACCCCTGTAGGTCCAACAGCCAGCTTAGAGTGTCAGTAACGGGGGAGTAGGCGTGGTGAGAAAGGTAGCACATGTACAGCCCAGAAGTCAGAGAGGTGGGGTTTAGGTATTGCATGCCCAGGCAAGCCTCGGTAGAGAAATACACACAAATACAGACACTGATGTGTCGCTCAAGAGTTTCCAAATTAACAAAATCATACACAATGTGAGTAGAGGAACAAATATCTAATTAACCAACTAAAAAAAAAAGATTTGCTCAGCAATACACACAGTCAATTAGAAAACAGGATTACACAGGATAAACCCATTTAACCAGCTGTGACCTGTCTTTTGACCCATCCACTCAGGTAGCAGATAGGGATTAGTGCTGTATCATTAACTACAGCACATTCCCAGTAAGAGCTCATTACCTGTTAACAGGTTTACATTATTGTAGCTCTTCATTCTGAATATTGCTGAGTTGTCTAGTTCTGCTGGTTAAAACTGACAGTGAAGTAAGGAGGAGAAAGGGAGTGAGATAATACAAGGCAATGTGATCAAAGCTCACAGCGGTTCCCAAACCAACCAAAGCCATGGCACCAAGCCATCAAAGTAACAGCTCCATTAAGGTGCAGCCATAAGGTGCAGCCAAAAGGATTAACAGAATCCCACTTGCACAATGACAAGCTGAAGAGCATAGTCCACATGAAACTGTTACTGTTATGTGGGTCAGTATTAGTAAAGAGGAAAGGCTTAGTGTTCATACAAACAGGCAATAAAGAACATCAGCAAACAATCTTCCTACGATGTTCACTGTACCGCTGTATTAACAGAAAGCTATCTACTGAACCATGTGCAGATTAATTAATAAAAATTTGAAAACAATAAGGCAGGTGTCTCTTATATGCCGTAGTCAAGTGTTATGAGATGAGTTGTGTATGAAAGCCCTTGGTGAGCTATGTTATGATATGAGATGAGTATGCTGTGTATGAAAGCCCTTGGTGAGCTATGATATGAGATGAGATGAGTATGCTGTGTATGAAAG